>RJWT010004593.1:0-32972 GCA_004365215.1 Cuniculus paca
AAAGCAAGCAATGTATACAAAATAAATATGCTTGCGTAAAAAAGGTTTGAAACAATAATATTATAAATCCATGTCCTATGTAAATGTCCATACAAAATCAGAAAGGAAAAACTATGGATAGCCTGCCCCTGACAATCTTCAATAAGATAATATGGAGAAAACTGTCTCAAATAGTTTAGAACTGTTCTGTACAATAGGCATATGGCTACTGCATCCTTGAAATGTGATTAGTGCTAATTGAAATGTGCTTTCAGCATAAAATTCATAGCAGAGTTTGAAGTCTTAGTGTAAAAGAAGTGTAAAACATCTCACCAGTAATTTTTGTATTTCATATTTCATATTTATGTTGAACTGACAATATTTGGAATATATTTGTTTAAACGAAATACCATATTAAAATTAATTCACCTATTTCTCTTCCGCTTTTAAGTATAGTTTCCTGGAAATTCATAATTAATTTATGGTCCACATCTATTTCTACTAGATAGTATTAAATACTGTTTGAGTAGTGGGAGATCAGATTAGTTACTTCTCACAAACCCGTATAGCTACAAGATTCTACGATTTCTCCCAGAAGTCAGTTATGATTTGATTGAAAATTCTCCCAACTTCAGAAAGTAAAGGAATAGTGAGAATCTGTGGCTCACAGTGAGTCTGTCCCATCATACTCATAGCTCACCCGCGGCCAGCCTTCACTGATTTATACTGGGTATTTCCTTGTGCAATCTGACATCTTGGTTAACTAATTTAAATTTTTTGAAATAGGGATGGGGCTGGGGAGAGACGTGAGGTAGGAGAGTAGAATCGCGATGGCACCTTACCCTGGGGCAGAGTCATATAGCTTAAGCTTGGAAAGAAGACCCAGGTTTCCTCAAACTCATGCACCAACTAGGACTGAAATGCGAACATAGGTCTGCTTACAAGGGCAGGCGCGTGCATCCAGGCACGCACGCATGCAGGCACGCACACGCAAGCTTGCACAATGCACACATGCGTACACCCTTTCCCCCTCTAGGATTTTCATTCAAGGTCTATAGATAAAATGACCCAGTTTCTTAACCCAGTTTAGACCAATCCTGCGTGAAGACTCTGGTTCCCTAATCTTGTCCCTGAACCAAACTGTGAGGCAGTGTACCAACTGTGTTATGTTTTTATCTGCCGAGGAGAAAGTGCCTTTTTTCTTAGCACTGTTAACAAAAGGAAAGAAAAGGAGGTCTGGATTAGAGAATCTGGTTTTGTTTGCGCCAAGGCTCTGTTTTACACGATGATCAGACTGAGAGGCTATGCTCAGTGAAAGAAAGAAAAATGAACTGAAATCAAGGGTGTTGCGTTTAAAATCAGCATGACCTTTAGAGAGATTTTGGTGGCTCTTCCCTCCATTGTCCTAGGAGTTTAGACAGTGTAATGGATAAAAACAAATTACGAAACAGTGGGGACAGCAAGGAGGCCCACCTCGTGTGCTTTCTGCTACAGTACTAAAAACAGAGGCGATCTCTACATACAAACTAAATCTCCAATGCAGGGGAAACACGTGACATTTAAGAGAAGAAACATTATCTGTGAAACAGACACACTTCTAAATGGGCTAACTCACTCTAAACTGAGAACTTGGAATCCAGCCCAGGAGATGAATTTTTTTCCTCTTTGAGCCTTGCTTCTTCCCTTTCTAGTAATTTAGCTTAATTTATTTTCTCCAAAACTGGCTTTGCTGCATGCATCCTATGGTGTCAGAAGGAACAGCCTCTGTGGTTGTCACTGGGAAAGTGAAGAGAGGACACTATTAGAAGGAGTAAAGGAATCAAACAACTGTTTTGTGCTTTATTATCTAACACAATGCATTGTATTAGGGAGAAATTTAAAAAGAATTACCTGGCGTTAAAATAGCATGGATCCATTTTTTTAAGTAGGCTTTAGACTTGTGTTTATCAAGTCTTTCAGGAACTAGAGATTATCTGAGTGCCAGTCAATTCTCAGTGATATGTCCCCTTCTCACTGATTGAGCAGAAAAGCTGTAATCAATTCTTGTCCTGACATCAGTAACCATACAGTTATTAAGCCTGTGATTCCATGCTGTCCACTATGAGGAGGAAACAGAAGATAGTGGCTCTCTCTTCAAGTCTAACTGCGACCCTCCAGTAAGTCAAATGAAAAATACTAACAGGTTGTAAGGTTTGTAAGACAATGAACTATAAATAGAGCTATTATGGAGGAACCAAAGCAAAAAATGAATGAAATAGGTAGAACTGGTTGATTGAAAGATGAGCATGGTTTGACAGAGAGCAAGAGAAGAAACGTGCATAGGAAAGACAAATTCCACATTGGGCTGAGCCCAGGTCCGCTGTGTCCTTGGAAGACGAAAGGCCCCACAGTGAAGACTGATTCAGATAGCTTTCATGCATCACCATGAAGGGTTCTACTGCTGACATACATGGGGGAAGCCCATGCCCTGGCAGTGAGAGTACATATTGCCAAAGGCTCATTGAGCAAAGGAAGCTGTGGGCATGAGGCAGAGAATTCTGAAGTTATAATAAACTATCTTTAAAAAGTACACGAGAGAAGGTAGTACACTTTGAGGAAAATGCTAAAATGAAGGGTGTTTATCACTAAGGAGGGAAATGAGAACATGAAAATAAAACTTAAAGGAAAGTGTTGACTTCATGTACTCAAAGCATAAGGAGTGACTCTCGTGACAGTATATTCCAGGCCAAGCTGTACAGGTAACTACAGTAAGTAAATCAGTGCTCACTTGTGTCTCAGGAGATCACTTCTCAAAACCCTTTGTAAAAGGATATAGAGCAAATAACTAATTCCCTCCAAAAAGGACTTTACATATGCATTATGTTCAGAACATGGTCCTTTCTACAAAAAGTACAAACTGGGCACAGTGGTTCATGGCCGTAATCCCAGCACTCTGGGAGGCTGAGGCAGGAGGATCACAAGTTCAACCCCAGTCCCAGCAACTTAAAATCTTAGTTAGACCCTGGCTCAAAATAAAAATAAAAACGACTGGGTTCATAGCTGGGTGCAAAGGCCCACAGCACTGAAAACTGAAAACAGAAACAAAACAAAACAAATCCTGGGGACTAAGATCCTCGTTCCAGGTCAATCCTGATATACCTTGAAAATTCAGATGTACCATGAACAGTTTTAGTAGCTGTTTCCTTACTGGGGAAGCAAGTAGAGGTGACATAAGCAAAGGGTCACTGCGCTAAAGGCCTTGTGATGATTCCCATCCTCTTGAGCCAAAGGATTATGGAGCAAAGAGAATTTTAACCCAGGGAGTCAAGAGGCGTAGGAAGAGAAAAAGGAACTCTCATCTGTCCTGGTGCCCAAGTCTGCCACTGTGCTCAAGACCCTCAGAAGTATTACTTAACATACTTTACTTCACCCAAAATGGTTAATTAGAGCTTCTATTTATTTATGCTAAATTATTATTACTATTATTTGTAGAGTTGAAGATCAAACCCAGGCCTCATGTATGCTGGATAAACATTCTATCACAGAACTACCCACCACAGTTCATTTACTTTTAATTTTTCCCATCCTCCTTTTTATTTGATAGACTTCTAAGAAGCCCAAGGCTTCATCAGCCTTCCTAATAGTAGTAACGAATAAGTAAAGCTTGATCATTCTTAGGCATAGAGTTCAGAAGACAGGGCTAGTGGTATGAGAAAAGTTGTCTCACTGTATTTCCACAGCAAACCACACCAGGGAGTGGGGGAAAAGAAATGGGCAAGTCCAAAGACTCTTATAGCACTTTAAACAAAGGAGAGAAATTCCAGATTACTGTTGCTCGAACAGAAGAGCACACTAACATGATTTAAATGAAATTGTTGAAAAGTATATTCAGTAGTAAAAGCCAAAAAATTTAAGGCAAAAGCAAATAATCTAAAGTCATAACAAGAAAAGAAAGAAAGAAAAAGAAACAAAAGAAGGATAGAAGTAAAGAAAGAAAGAGAGAGAGAGAAAGGAAGAAAGAAAGAAACAGAGAGAGAGAAAGAAAAAGAAGAAAGAAAGAAAGAAAGAAAGAAAGAAAGAAAGAAAGAAAGAAAGAAGAAAGAAAGAAAGAAAGAAAGAAAGAAAGAAAGAAAGAAAGGAAGGAAGGAAGGAAGGAAGGAAGAAAGAAAGAAAGAAAGAAAGAAAGAAAGAAAGAAAGAAAGAAAGAAAGAAAAAGAAAAATATTTTTAACTATCTGCTTCTTCCTCTTCTGAAACAAGTGTTTTTTGTGACCACAATAAAGAAGTGTAACACTGATTCTGGCTTGGTTTTTATTTGCTAACACCATTATTAGCCCACAAATATGGTGTTTTCATAGCAACATCTCCTAAATCCCTACACATCAGATCTCTAACAAAGCCCTCAGATGCAGTACTCTAGGGCTTTTCCTTTTTCCTCCATTGTTAAACATTCCCCAGGTGTTTTCTGCCATGCTGTAATTTCAACAGACCACCATCCAGGATGCACACAATCAAAGAGGAGGGACAGAGCAGGGAAATGAAAACCCACTATACTCAAACCCAGCTTTGGTTCCTGTATACTTCCTCATTCTGTATTGCAGCTTCCCACCACTAGCCAAAAATACCATTTTGATGAATAATAGAATACATCCCTCTCTTCCACAATCAGCAAATAACACCTTGTACCCAAATGCCAGCTCAGGCAGGTTGCTTATAGAAAGCATTTGCTGTAACTATTTCTGACATCAAGGGGGGACAGAGGGTCTTTTCACACATTCCAGTTGATCCTCTCTGGGTCCTTTTGTTCTAGGAATCACCATCTCAAACTCTGGTTGATGATTTCTTTTCTTCCCACTGAAGTCTAAGCTCTTTGAAGGCAGAACTCATATCTTCTACACCTCATGATCCCAAGGGCCCACACATATTCTAGTACAAAGCAGGCACTTGATCCTAAAAACACCCAAGAAGTTACCTTAAAGGAGAAGCCACAATTATCCCCTTCTACAAGGAGAATGGGGAGGCTAAGTGAAATCAAGGGACTTGGCTAACTTCAAGCAAGAGGCAGAGAAAGGAAACAATGAATGACCCTAACCGAATGATTTAAACTGTCCCTCTCTGAGAGTGAAAATGTCACATCTCAAGTAAAGTCCTGCTACTTTAGGTCAAAGGATTGTTTGGAACATCATGAATATTAAACTAATTTGTGTGAGTGTTTCATTCATAACACACTCTTCCCTGGTTCACATACATCGCCCTTCAATTTTATTTAGGTGTTTATACCATTAATTCCTTTTAATTATATAGACACTTGTATATGTATAATGGGTAAAGTATACCTTTACCACACAGTCTATACTCTGTTCTATTGTGGCTATATCTCATACTCTGGTCTAGCTGCCCTAGGATAAAGGGAAGCCCTAAGAAAAGAATACTCTTCCCAGATACCACTCAGATGGTATCTGAGGACTTTCAGTATAATATCATCTCCATCAAGCAAGAAGTTACACTTCAATTAAATCTAGTCTTTTGCCAGACACTTTATAAATGTAAGTAGCAGTTATACTGGTATGTGTTCAGAATGTAAAAAAAAAAAAAAAAAACAAGTCAACGGTGTGCTGGGAGATAGGAAAATGTTACAAAGGAGGTTACATCATGGCTTCTATTCTTTGAAAATGCACTATACTCAACTGATTTTCAATCAATGTACTGAGAACACATACTGGAGAATTGACAATCTTTTCAATAAATGATGCTGGAAGAATTGGATATCTACAAGCAGAACAGAATGACTCTTATTTCTCACCAGTTACAAAATCAACTCTAAATGCACTAAAGACTTAAGAAATTACTGGAAGAAAACATAGGAAAGTACTTCAAGACATCAAAATGGGCAAGGAGTTTCTGGAAAAGACCCTAAAAAGACAGAAAATAAAAGCCAAAACACACCAATTGGCTTATATAAAACTAAAAAACCTTCTGCACAGCAAAAGAAGCAACAGAGTGAAAGGACAACCTATAGAATGAGAGAAAATATTTGCACACTATATAAATAACAAGAAGTTAATATCCAGAATGTTTAAGGAATTAAAAAAGAAACTCAATAGCATAAAAATCAAATAACCCAAATTTTTAAATGGGCAATAAACAGAATATTATATGATCAACACGTATATGAAAAAATGGTAAAAATTACTAATCATCAGGGTGTTGTAAATCAAAACCACAATGAGATATAACCTACTTCTTCCCCAGTAAAAAAGCTCTTATCCAAAAGACAAAGCACAACAAGTTCTACAAAAGGTGTAGAGAAAAAAAAGGAAAACTTGAACTAGGATAGCTACTATGCTACTGATGAACTGTAGATGTACCTTAAAAAATTAAAAAATAGAATATCATATGATCACCATATGTATCTAAAGGAAGTGAAATCTGTATGTCAGAGACATCTACATTCCTGTGCTCATTGCAACACTATTACTAACAGACAAGGAATGTCAACAGTCCAAGTATTCACTCTTTGAAGAACAGATAAAGCAAATATGGTCCATGTACACGATGGAATACTATTCAGTCATCAAAAGGATGACATCCTGTCATTTACAACAACATAAATGGTCATTATTGTTAAGAGAAATAAGGCAGGCACAGAATGACAAGTACTATGTGAACTCACATAGACATGGAATCTAAAAGAGGTGATCACATAGAAGTTGAGAGTACAGTGGTTATTCCCAGAGGCTCCAAAGAATATGGGGGTAGGGGAAATGGCAAAAAGTTGGTCAATGGCTATTACATTATAGCTAAACACGCCTCAAACATTCTTACATGCTATTTCACAAAAGGGTGATCATGAATAGTGATAATACACTGTATGTTTCAAAAAGCTAGAAGAAAAGCTTTTGAATGCTTTTATCATAAACAGCAAATATTTAAGCAGATACATTTTCCCTGATTTAAACATTATACACTATATACATGTATCAAAACATCACGAGACCCCATAAATAAGTGTGATTTTTATGTTTTTATCAGTTAAAACATAAACTTAAATTTTAAATATTTTGTCCCTTTCCCCACTCCACCATTTTCTTTCATAAAACAAGAAAAGGTCATGGATTATCCTGTCCATTCAAGCTTAACTAAAAACTCTAAACGAGGTTCATCTTCAAGATAGAACGGCAGAACTTCAGAATAGCCCTCTACTACTGGATGTAATTCCTTACTTGCATCAAGAAGGGACCCACTTTTCCTACTACAGGCCCACAGTTACAGACATCGTCAACCAAGAACTTGACTACCAAAGAGTCTCAGTGAGTGGATTCTAACTGATTTCAGATTCAAGCCTGCAATTTTCAAATTAAGTCATTAGGTTCTATGGTTGTGTTCTGGTTAAAATATCACCATCAGCTAATATTACCAACCTGCAGTTGCAAGCACCACCTGTCTTTGAATGGGGGAAGAAAGTGCAACCAAGAGGGGAACATGAAGTGCCTAGAATATGAAGTGAGATACTTTTCTGTCAGAATGAAAGATACCCTGAAGAGCCAGTTTGACATAGAAAAGGAATTCTTTTCCTATGATGTTCCTAAGGGTAAGCTCTGTTCATCATTTCATCAGCTTGGTGAAAGCCAATAATGCATGTGCACAAGGTAGTTTTTTATCTCACACCTGGAAGGCCAGGCAATAGCTTTTCAAATACTTAGTGAAGTTCTTATTTTCATCATGAACACATCTGTCTTCAGTAAAGGTGTTTTGTCCCTAGGAGTTTGGAAATAGTGCTATGGTTTAGATGCCTAGAGATATTATCAAGTCAGTCCTTCTTGTAGCTATAAGAATCCTGAGAATGAGACAAAAAGCACAACATGCAACTGGAATTACATGGAAGTGTAAAAGCCAACACCTACACTCCAGTCCAGAGTCGCTCTGGGCTCCTTCGCTGGACCGTTTGCCACAGGAAGGCTGAGGGGATGTGCAGGAGCCAGATGCTGGAGGCCTGCCCGGGATATTGCTTTCCTGCAGCAGGAAGAAAAAAAAAGAAAAAAAAAACACAAAGAAAAACCAACATCAGAATCTCGTATAGAGCTCAGAATTTCCCATGGGGTAGAAATTATGTCCAAGTTAGCCTTCTGCATCTGAAGCCCAGTACGATTGCACTAAAATATACCTTAAACCTTAGCAAGTGCAGATCCCCAAAGACAGGGAACTTGAAAAGGCCACCTGGCAGAAATCCTGCTTCAGAACCAGAAGCTAATATGTTAGCCCCTAATCAAGGAAGAGGGCTCTCTACAGAAAACCAAACCAAACCAAACCAAAACAAAACAAACAAAAAAAACTTGGGGTTTGGGAAATTGCAATACTGCAGAATTTTCAAGTTGCCAGAGAAAAGCAAGGAAAGTAGGCTCATGAGGTATTCTACTAAAATCCCTTCACTGTCCAGGGCTGGTTACAGCTGAAAGTCCTTTCTTATTCCTCTCTTCTCTTTAGAACATTCTTCTTTACCCTGCAGAAGACAAACTAAGTTTGAGGTTCTAAATTCAAAGAGGCTGACTTTTATCTGCCAAGTAACTATGCATGCTAAAAAATAACAAAAACCAACATCTTACCAAGGCCCACAGTTAAAAAAACAAACAAAAAAAACCCCATATATATAAAATCCAGGTTTGGTGAGTGGAGTGTAATAGAATCAGGTCAAAAAGGAAAGAATGAATTAGGAGGTTCAAGAAAGTCATTCCCAACTTTGGCCTGCAAAGATAAGAAATGAAAGGAGCTGATTTAGCAAAACAAATACTGCCATTATTCAGCTAAGAGAAGAGAGAGGAGAACATCACAAAGAGAACAGGAACAACAAGAAAAAGGAAGACAGCAGAGATCACCCAAAGAGATCAGTTCTTGGAAATCGTGAAGGTTTAACTTCTGGACAGTCCCATCAAAAATGTGAGAGGAGCTTAAACTGAGTCTGAGCAAAGATGCGATTTAAAAAATAGGTCCTAGAAAGAAAGAAGGGCTTTCGCTTCTTGGTGATAGATATCTAAGTGTGATCTGAAAAGCAACTAAATTAGAATCAGGTGCATCTTCGGACACTGCAGCTCTGAGCCCTAAATCAGGCTAAGGATAAGGCGCAGCCATCTGTAAACACATACAGTCTACCAAGAAGTTCCCTTCTGTGTCCTGAAATAAAATTCTATCGTCAGGCACCAGGAAGACCCACACTTAAACTTATCAGAACAGTGGCAGGTAGGAAAAACAATAAGTTACCAAGGCTCATCCAGGGAAAATCTAGAGAAAAACATCTGCAGTTTCACCATGTACTTGACCTCCAGTTGGCTCTCTGCACCTTCTCTCGCATGGCAGGAGCATTGCAGCAGCAACCTTCTACCTCCGAGACTGAGCCTGCAGACTCGCTGGAGCCTGATTCTAAGGCTCCTTCCTTCACCACCTCACCACAAAAAGGAGCCAGGCTGCAGACAGTGGGTGGTGAGCAGGAAAGCAGCAGTGGGAAGACCTATGGTGATCCCCAACATGACTGAGCCACTAAAGGAAAAGGCACTTGCCAAGAAAGGAAAATGAGTAAAAGCACGGTGTAAACGTTTGGTTGACCCTAAAGGGCACATTCATTGCCTTCAGCAATGCCCATCCAGAAACAGAACGTGAAACTGACCAAGAAGAAAAGTAGCCCCAAGCCCAAGGAAAGGCTAAATAGAATCTAGTGAACGGACACAAGGTTGCACAATCATTAATCAATTACTGTCTATGTTAGAGAGCTCAGCAAGTGTCCAGTCCTCTTTTTCCTTTTCTTTTTCTCTTCTAATACCTTGCATTCCTATCCAGGAAGTTCTAGAAATAGTGGGTAGATCTTTGCTTGTTGGAAGTGACCATATCAACTTTTCCAGTAGCTGACTTTCAAAAGCTCCCACTGGGCAGCATGCAATATACTTGCTTTACATAACCACTCCAAAAGGTCACAGAAATACGTAGGATTTTGGGGAGCCTGTCTGATGACATAGTGCTTGCTCTCTTTCAACAAGGTAAATAATTTGGCCCCTCAACCCAAAATATATTCCATATCATGGAGCAATAAGAAAGAAACAGTGAAAGCTCTTTTATGGTGCTCCTTCAACCCCAACCATTTTTTCCCCCTAAATTGAAGGAATTTCTTGAGCATTTTTCATTAGAATTTTTCTCTGACTTTGAAGGGCTTTAGTCTGTCAGCTGTGCCATCAGAAGAGAATCAGATCTGTGTGACGTCAAAGTTATAGGTCTCACCTTTGGGTCATTAACAGTTTTTTACAACCTGAATTTAAGAGATTTACAAAACTGCCTAACAGTGCCCAAGTACAAAACCTTAGAATGACTGAAAAACTTCTCTGTTTCAAGTGAATGAGAGAAACATAAATCATTCATCATTTTATAAACTGCCCTAAAGAGTTGTGATCAGGAAAAAGAAGAAATGGGAGAAAGAGGAAAAGGAGAACAGAAAAATGGGGGTGGGGAAGAGGAAGAAGAAGCCAGAGGAAATAAAATTGTATCGTCAATCACCAATAAGAGCCACAGTTTAATATATCAGAACTTGGAGGCTCTGACAACCAAAACCTTATTATTCTACCTAGCTAGGATCACCAGGAGGGAAATCATTCAAATAATCAAACTAGGAGGCAAAGGTCATATGTGCTATGGAAGAGCAATGTGACTGTAAGAGATATGGAAACATTTAACCTTTAATGAAATTACTGTCATATCTTTTCTAGCCTATAAATAGAAACAAGTAAGGTCTGTAGTCCTCACTGCGGATGTAAACTTAAGTTGATTTTCATAATGTTAATATACTTGCTTAATGTTAATATACTTGCTTCCAACAACCAAAGATCTACCCACTATTTCTAGAACCTCCGGGATAGGAATGCAAGGTATTAGAAGAGAAAAAGAAAAGGAAAAAGAGGACTGGACACTTGCTGAGCTCTCTAACATAGACAGTAACTATATACCTATGACACATATAAGCATTAGGAGAAAAAATAAGAAACATTAAACTGGTTACAAATCTGCAAAAGAGTCTCATAAAAGGATAATATATAAGAGAATAAGAAAAATATTTTGGTACCATAGGAGAGTGGAAAGTAGCATATGATTCCAGCTTTCCATTTTCTAATAATCATGGAAAGAAAAATCTCTTTCCCAATAATTCATGCATGACTACATACTTTCTTCCAAAATAAGAAAGTAATGTCATTATATCTCATACCTCAAATAAATTTAGTGTGTATTATTTTTCTGTTTAAATTCATCTTGGTTGTGGAGGATGACATTTAAGAATCTAACAGAACTTGGTATGTGGTTGGAGGGGTGGTGAGAGCAGTGGTTTTAGCTACAATTTGCTCCAATAAAAAAAAAATGGTATTTCAACTTTCCATTCATTCCTCATGCCCAGTATTCTTCCATAGTCAGCAAAACTGCGAAATGTCAGTGATTCTATTAATTTCACAACACTTTGTAGAGAATGACTGTAATCACAAAAGCATCTTTGAAAAGAACTGTGATATTAACTGTGAAATAGATATGAGAAGAAAATATTCTATAGTGTAGCTTAGAGAGGATAAAGTCACAGTTAATGTCAATTATCTGACATGAAAGACCGCTAACATATTTAAAGTAGAAAAGCCATCATACATTTTAAATAGCATATTATTTCCCTCAATTCATTCAGTAAGACTATAAACTCCTAAAGGACAGGGCTCAATTCATCTACTAATCTTGTTGCACTGTGGTTCAAGGGTAGACAAAGCATATATTCAATAAGTGCTTTCTGAGTTAATGAATGAACTTGACCAAGAAGCTAAGCAAAATGGCTTGCTGATTAGATCAAGGGTTGAGAAATGTGATTAGGATGATTTGAATTATATTCCAGCCCTTACATTTCAGTGATATTCTTTCCTGAGAGAGACAGAAATCTTCCAAAGAAGCTCTTTAGAAATAAATGCAAATTAGGTCAAATCCAATGTTAAGAAGCCCCAGAAACATTAAAACAGCTTTGTGTGATCAAAGTTAAAATGGAATCCCATTGCTACTACATTTGTGCATAAGATAACATGACTGTTTCCCCAGTGTATTTGCAAAAAAAAAAAGCAATACACAGTGCATATGATCTTCATAAACAGAAATTTTTAAAGCCGTAATGGAAAAAGTGTAAGAGATTATTTAGCTAGTATGCCCTCTTTCTTTTATTGTGTTTTGTTCCACTGACTGTAGCTTTATTATATGGCTCCCATGTTAGACTCATCCCCAACTTGCTAACTTCCTCTCCAGGTGACGCTGCACACAAAAATAGAATGAGGGCCTTGTTTGCTGAGAGGAAAAGCACCAGGAGGTCTCTCGGCCAGGACAGGACATCTCCAAAAGTTTGACACATTAGATATTGACAAACTCATCTCAGTGTTCTAGAAAAGAAGCCAACTGCCTAAACTTTTATGCTGGTGCCTTGGTTTAATACTCCAAGTGCCTCAACAGACATCTCAAGTATGCATCAGGGTGTTTGTCCCACACCATTAGCAGCACTAACTGCTTAGCTTCAGATCAGTAGGAACACTTCCTGGTTAACCTAGGCAAGCTGCCTCCAATGCAAAGCATGGTCCAACGAAAAACTGTCCCAAGACCCACAGAATTCCAAATATTTACCAGAGATTTATTTAGGGGAACAAACTCAATTATATGTGACCTTAAATCTTACTCCATATTCCGTATGAATTCAAAATGATTTTTGACAATTTTAATGTACAACTGATATTCTTAAGAATGTAAATTTTTATTAATAACAGAAGTTGCACTTAGTATGCTAACAGATGTTAAATTATTCAGAAAGATCACTTTTGGTGTTGAATTTTCAACACAATATATTCGTATTATCCTGGATTTTTATTTTCGCCATGATTCTCCAACAGTGGTGCTGAACCTTCGTTCATGGTGCAGTTTGAGAATGAGTCCATTTAAAAGTCTTCCAGCTGGTTATGATGGCACACAGCTGTATTCCAGCACTTCCAGGCTGAGAGAGAAGGATCGCTGTGAGTTCTAGGTCAGCCTGGGCTGTGAGTTCAAGGGCAGCCTGCACTAGAGTGAGACCATGTCTCAAAAAAACGAAAAATAAAAATGAAACAAGTCTTCCAGAAGGCTCTAGTGGATGCAGCTCAGGGCTACAGCGCCTCACCTCGTGGGGCCTGAGTGGATTCCCAACATGGAGCAAAAAAAAGTTTTTTTTCTTTTCTATTCATTTCATTAGCATTTCATTTCTATTTACTTACTTATTCTTATTTATTTTTGCAGTATTCCAAATAGAACCCAGTGCCTCATGTAACCTAGGAAAGCACTCGCACTGAGCTACATCCCCAGCCCTTTCTTATTTTTTATTTTGAGACAAGGTCTTGCTAAGTTGCCCAGGTTATCCTAGAACTTAAATCTTTCTGCCTCAGCCTTCTGAGTATCTGGCATTACAGATGTGTACCACCATGTACGGCTCTTTTATATATTTCTAATATGCATTCTGGGCTGAGAACCCCTGTTACACAAAGATGTGCAAGCCTCTGACTACTTCATCATCTCTGCTAAAGTGACTAAGCTCAGGCATTTACATATTGAAATATTTTCATGCATTCAATAAAGTATTGAATGAATGTCTATTTTAGGCTGAGCACTGTTCTAAATGTGTAGATACATTAATGAATGAAACAGATACAAACCACTGCCTTTGTGATGCTTATATTCTAGCAGAAACACATTATTTACCAGGCAAAGAATCACATTACATATTTTATATATCCCTCATACTAATGAGGTAGGTACTTTTATTATTCCTATTTATAATAAATTTTAAAGATAATTGCACAAGGAATTAAGCTACATTTCCAAGATCAGACCCCCAGGAAGGAGTTCAAGTCAATTCGAAACCAGGCAATTAATGCCAACAAGATGTTTATCTATTACACAACCTCACACTTTTGTGAAATGCTGACAGCACACACATACATAGCAAATGGAGCATACTGTACAACCAATCTCTTACATGCTAATTTTCTACTTATCTTAGTTATGAATATCCTACCCATGCAATAAGAATGTGATCTTCAATGAGAGAGGCCATATTTAATAGGCATTAGGATTCAGAGATTAAGAACAGAACTTACCTTACCAGTTAATAGCTATGCTATCAAGTCACTTGACCTCTTTCACCCTAGTTTCCCTATCTGTAAAATAAAACAATAATTCCCTACTTAGAGAGTAGTGGAATTTTTGAAAAGAGTGTGCAATATGCTTGGTACACAGTAAATACAATAAATGATGGCTTCTATTAGTAGTATTAGTGTTAGTATCACACATATCGCCAGCACACACAACATCTAGCTAATGCTAGGTACGGAATAAATCTCTGAATAAATATGTACGTTTTTATTGCTCTCCAATATTCAAAGTTCCCTAAACATGATGCCCATTCAATAAACATACGACAAGTTTCTACCACATCAGGGAGTTGCAAGGAGCTATTCAAACAGAAGATTCTTCAAACAGAAAAATTTCATGGTTGGCTAAGAAATTATTCCTCTGTCCTAACTTACCTACATTGTTAATGCAAAATCAAAAAGCAACATTCACCCTCAGTCAAATGTACCAGCATATCAAAAACAAACATGTAATCCAAATGTCATTGTAGCAATTTAATTGCATACATGTAAATGAGTGCAATGCCACAAAGGCATGCATGTTTGTTTAATCTAAAGAGCGGACCTAGTTGCTAAATGCCTTCCAGAACCTGAAAACTCCTGTTAGACAAGATTTATTCCCCAAGTATAATTGACATAACCACATCCATAAAACGATGTTCATATGGGTTTGGTGTAAGATATGGCAATAAACCTCATTTTAAAACAAAGGCAAGGTTTCTTAACTAAGATTCTCCCAGAAATGAATGGTATTCTCCTCTGCAAGGTATCATTTGAAAAGAAAAAGTACCCCTTCCAAGTACACAGTAAGTCATCACAGGTTATGAGTCGAATTGTGTTCTCAAAATTCATGTTTTAGAAATTTCAATCCCCCATAGTGCAGAATATAAACTCATTTGAGGGTCTTTACAGAGGTAATGAAGCTAGAATGAGGTCATTAGAAGGGTGATTGGTGACATCAGTATGACTGGTGTCATCATAAAAAGTGCAAGTTCGGACTCAGACACACACATAAGGAGAAAGTCACGTGAAGTCAAAGGCAGAGATATGGAGGTGCTGCAGCTACATGCTGAGGAACGCTGGCAAATCAGCAGCAACAGGTGAGGTGCATATGACAGATTCTCCCTCACAGTCCTCCCAAGGAACCAGCCATGCCAACACATTGGACTCAGATTTACAGTCTCCAGAACTGAGACAGTAAATCTCTGCTGGTTACTGCACTGTGTGTGGCACTCAGTTATGGCAGCCCCAGGAAATACACACACTTCAAAACCAGACCCAAAGTTTGGGATTTAGCATGATGCAGCTTGGCTAACTTCTAAATGTTGAGTTGTCTTTTTCAATTCCCTATGGAATTTGGGGTAGTATTTTCCCATAATGCTGCCCTTCAGAATCCAATAGTACTTAAGCATGTTCTGAAAAGGAAAAAAAATGAAAACAAAACAAAAAACACTGTTAGAAATATCATTTTTTTTTTTGCGTGTGTGTGTGGTTCAAGGATCGAACTCACAACCTTCTCACAACCTTGTGCTTGCCAAGCAGGCGCTTACACTGCTGAGCTAAATCCCCAGCCCCTTAGAAACATCATTCCCTTGTATAAGTACAAGGGAAATTGGGCACACTTATTTAATGCATTAATGAAGTAACCAGCAGAAATGAAAACTACTAATCCAAAATATGCATAAGAAGCTGAGATATATGATAGGAAAGAAATGCCTTAAAAGACTACTAACCTAGAAGTAGGAGTAATTTGTTTTCTACAGGTTAAAAAATTCTTAACTTCCATGCCATTAACTTCTCTTTTATTCTATAAAACCATAACACAGATTAAATTTTAACCTTACAGGAATATAAACTGTGCTTCTATCAGTTTTGAATTAATAATATAGTATACAGAGATGACAAAATTACTGTACCTGAATGTCAGATGAGAGCCAATTACTAAATAACAAGGTTCTGTTTTTATTGGAACAGGCTAATTAGAATATGCTGTAGTAAAATAACATTTAGAAAATCAATTGATAATCATTTTTACTGTGTCAAAATTTGAGATAATTTTATTCTCATTGAGTATGATTCAAACCATGATCTAGAATTTCTCATGTAGACATATATAATACCTATATTATATACATATGTATTATATAATATATATATATATATATTATATATATGATAAACTGTTGAAATACACTTTCTTCCCTTCCAAAGAATTATAATAGAATTTATTGGGCACCTAAGGATGTGATGGGTATTCCTTTAATTATCTTTTATTAGGTTGGAAATAGATTCTGGGGCAGAAATTTCCAGATTTACTGGAGAATGATGTCAGGGAGTAAGCGAGGCAAGATTGGCAAAGAGCAAAGGTGAACTGATGTGGTTGCAGTGACAGCCTCTACTGACCTCACAAGAGGTGCTAGAACTGGGATTATCCCAGTTTGTGGTAAATGCACAAGACTTTGAGCATCAAAGTCAACCAGTTCTGATATATGAGAAATCCCCAGGGAGAGATTAACTATTGGCAAAAGACCCCTTTATGCCAGGAGCAATACCTGGGAAGAGACTCAGTTCTGGGCCATCAACAGCTAACATCTGTGGCAACAAAGAAAACAAGTACCTTGGTTTCACGAAGGTATGTAGGGACATCCAACCACAGCACACCTCTAATGCTCATGATGAGCTCATAAAATGGATCATTCTATAACAATCATTTTGTAGATAGGACAACTGGCATTAGTTGTATGATGCTGTAGTCAAGGTTTGAAAGGGAGTAGATTTAATACAGAACACAAAATTTATAGGATTATTTTATTATATTCACACAAAAAGTCAAATGCAGAGAAGTGCAAGAGATCTGTCCACATGATAGAGACCCAAAGAGTCCAACTGAGGGCCTGAATTCCATGGCAATATCTTCCATGAGTCTAGGTGCAAGTCTAGAGCCCATGACAATGTTTCATGCAAATGTGTACCAAGGGTCTACACTAGAAAGGCCCTAAGGTCAGAAGCGGAAGCTAAAAAGGCTGTACCAAAAAAGGATCTGCATGGGGATCAGGAAGCAATGCTCAAGGTGAGGACCAGAGCTCCCCCAGAAAGAACAGCAGCCATCCTTAGCAAGGACCCAAGCTCTTCCAATGGTTAGAATAACTGAGTTCATATCAAGAAAACCAGTGCAGTGTGACAAGCTTCTCAAGCAATAGCATGCCATCTCCCCCCGCCCCCCAGTTCTCCTTTTATGCTGTTGGCAAAAATCCTCAGGTGGGTCTTCCACATCCAAAACCAGGCTGACTCAGTTTAGTTGAGTGTTCCAAGTTGACCTTTGGTTAATCCACCACAAAATTGGAGCCCAAATGTCTGACTGCAAAGGCTCCATCAACCTGCAATCAACACAAAATGTCTGACTCCAAAGGCTCCATCAACCTGCAATCCCTCTGAAAAGAAGAGATAAGAAAGCAAGGGCTATAGAAAAGGGAGGGGAAGAAGAAGACATGAAGAATTATAAAATAAGTGTATGCAATGGGTTAAGTGATCTGTGAAATGCTGTCTTAGCCCACTCAAAAAAAAAAAAAAAGCTACAACAAAAAGCCACGAAGTGAGGAGCTTACTAACAATAGAACTTTCTTGCTCACAATTTTGAAATCTGGAAAGTCCAATAGCAAGGCACCAGCAGATTCAGTGTCTGGTGAGGACCTGCTACCTGCTTCATAGAAGATGTCTTCTCAATCCCCACAGGGTACAACAGGCAGACAACTCCCTTGGCATGGCTACTACTTACATGAGCATTGATTAGACCTCCACCCTCTGGAGCTAACCACCCCAAAAGGTCCCACCTTCTAATTCCATCTCCTTGGGGGTTAGGATTTTGAATTTGGAGGAGGGCCATGAACAATCAGATGATAATAAATTCCCTGATGTAGGGTAGATGAAGGATATTTTAAGAGCACAATTTAATGTTCAGTTGGAAATTGCATTGCTGTGATGAAAATGCCCCTCTCGTCTCCTCTGTATTTCCCACCACACTTGTACCTTCAGGAAAGTGCACTCCTTGCCTCAAAGGGAGTGAAATTTTAACAATGTGGGAATTGAAGAAGGAGCTAAATGTTACATGTAGGTCAATAAATAGAGAACTGACTTTGCCAACTAAGATAGAGTGATAATCCAGAATAGAACAAATTTAGGGAAAGCATTAGCCCAGCAACAGAAATAACCTTAAGAACATAAGCCCTCTGAGATATCACAGAGATTCTAGGAAAAAGAATTTATATTCACTGGGCTCTTCCCAGTGAAACTATAACAGGCAAAGTTTATTTTTAGAATTCCCTTTCCCATCTTTATACTAGTACACTGGTTCCTACCCCTTCCATTTTTATCACCATAACACCCATCTTGTCAGTCACAATCCTGCTCAATTCACAGTATTGTGAATAGAAAACCCAACACATTTCTGCCATCTGAAAGCAGTTTTGGGCATGTCTCATAAGGATGTCTGTGTTCTCAGAAAGGTCTCATAAAAATAGAAATCTATAAATGACCCCAAGGAATGGAGTCAAATGACATCCAAAGTAATTAAAATCATTTCTTAAGCTACAATCCAGAATATTTTGAATACAGATGGGAGGTCTGCAGTGAGGGGTAGAGATTTGCCCACTTTCTGAGGTAACCCTAGTTCCAATGGCTGGGTTGACAGAGAAACTGCGGAGCCACTGGCAATTTCTGTCAGTGAGGTCAGGATCCTGGGAGAAAACACAATCTGTGACAGAGGACTCACATGAAGATACTTTAGCGAAGGAACTGATTAAAAGTACAATTATAGGACAAAGCACTATCCAGACTCAGGTCTTAGAGTAATGCAAAGGAAACCAAGAGCATAGGGTGCTACAGAAAAAGGAAAGTTAAGACATCCAGAGGGTGCAAAGCAAGTACTGTAAATGGCTATGTTGGTGCAGTGAACCTCAATTACTACAAAATCAATTTAAATCTCATCCCTCTTTTTGGAAAACAGGGAGTCCAGGCTCGTCAACCTCTTCTCACATTATTTTTTTATTATTCTTTTGATGACATTTGCAACTTAAAAATTCTCTTTCAGTTCAAATGTCCTATTTTAAACAAAATTTAATGAGATATATAAAGAAACAAGAAAGTATCACCCATACATGTCAAAAGAGTCATTAGAAACTGTCTTTTGGAAATGTCAGACATTAAAATTTCAAATCACTGGTATTGAAAAATGTTTAAAGAATTTTAATGAAGTCATGTCTAAAGAATTTAAAACCACTATGAGAACTGCGTTGAACCAAATATAGGATATCAATAAAATGAAAATATTTTAAAAGAATCAAAGAGAAATTCTGGAATTATAAACATGATCATGAAAGTAAAAGATTTACCATAGGTGCTTAAAGCAGATTTAAACTAAGAGTTGATTGAATCAAATAAACGTGACAATAGAAAAATTGAAATTTTCCAATTTCAAGAATAGAAAGAAAGAGATATGAGTTTAGGTTTAATGTTCAGCATGAGGATAGCTGGTTTTTGCAATTCCATTTATTAAAGAGGCTGTCTTTCTTCCAGTGAAAGTATTTGGCCCCTTTGTCAAAAATAAAGTGGTTGAGTGTGTATGGAATTGTATCTGCCTCTTCTCATCAGTTCCACTGATCCACTGGTCTGGTTTGGGTTTTTTGACTTTTGTTTGTTTTTTACCAGTACCATTCTGTTTTCATTAATGATAGCTTTGTAGTATAGTTTCAAGTCAGAGACTGTGATGCCCCCTGCTTTGTCTTTGCTGTCCAGAATTGCTTTTGCCATTCTAGGTGCCTTCTGATTCCAGAAGAATTTTAGGATTCTTTTCACTGGCTGTATGTGGTATGCTATTAGTATTTTGACTGAGATTGCATTAAATCTGTATAAAAGTTTTGGAAGTATGGCCATTTTCACTGTATTGGTTTGTCTATCTATCTTAGCTACTTTTCTCTTGTTGCTGAGACAAAATATCTGACCCCCAAAATTAAGGAAGGAAAGGTTTATTTAGCTTGCAGTTTGTGAGGGTTTCAGTCCATACTCAGCTGGCTCCAAGGCAGGATGGTGCTGCTGAGGGGTAACCATTCATGGAGGCTGTGGCAGATACCAAAAGCAACAAGAGCAAAAGGGCAAAAGGGAGGAGCAAGCCTCTTTCTCTCCCTTATATTGCATGCAGACTACCTGCCCCAGGGCAGGTATACCACTCACACCCATAATCCCAGCATTAGACCATGAATCAATCACAAACTCTAGAAGCCTGCCCCCATGACCGCATGAGGCATTAGGGGCACATCCAGACACAAACCGTAACACTATCCTACAACAAGGAATATACTTTCACATTCTGATATCCTCTTCAATCTTTTTCAGAGTAGGGTAGTTTTCAATGTAAAGATCATTTACTTCCTTCATTAGATTAATCCTAAATACTTCATTTATCTTGATGCTATTGTGAAAGGTGCTGTTTTCCTAATTTCTTTCTCAATGAATTTCTTATTTGTGTATAGGAATGTTATCGATTTGTGACTGCTGACTTTGTATCCTGCTATACTACTGAATTTGGTTATTAAATCTAGGAGTCTTTTGGTGGAGTTTTTATGTAGAGTTATCATGTCATCTGCAAACAATGATAATTTAGCTTCTTCCTTTTCTATCTTTATTCCTTTTATTTCTTTCTCTTGTCTAATTGCTCTGGTTAATGTTTCCAGAACTATATTGGATAGGAGTGGTGATAATAGAAATCCTTGTCTTGTTCCTGATTTTAGAGTGAAAGCTTTCAGTTTTTGACCATTTAGCATGATGTTGGCCTTTGGTTTGTAAGAGATGGTTTTCTATTAGATTGAGATAAAGACCATAGATTCCAATTTTCTGTAGGATTTTTATCATGAATGGGTATTGAACTTAAAATTCATCAAAGATCTAAATATTAAAACAAAAACAATCTGCTGGACTATAGAAGAGGTAAAACTCTTGAAGACAGGTGTAGGTAAAGACTTTATGAACAAAACCTCAGTTGTGCAGGAAATACTACAAAAAGTCAAAAACAGGGATCTTATCATATTGAAAAGCTTTTGTACAGCAAAAGAAATGACCAACAGTGAAGACACACCCCACAGAATGGGAAGAAGTTTTACCAGCTATTGCTCACAATGGACTAATATCTAAAATATATAAAGAACCCCCCCCCAAAAAATCACACATCCCCAGTAGTAAAGATCAAATCCAAAAATGAACTTCTGGAATTAACACACACTTCCCTGATGAAGACATACAAATGCTAAATAAGAACATGAAAAAATGTTCAACATCATTGGTCAGCCCAGAAATGCAAATTTCTCACTCCAGAAAGAATGACTATTTTCAAGAAAATCAATAACAAATGCTGATGAGGCTGTGGGGGAAATTGGACCTTTTTCCATTGTTGGTGGGAATGTAGATAGATGCAACCACTGTGAAAATCAAACTGGAGAGTCCTCAAAAAACTAAAACTAGAGGTTTCATTTGACTATTTTTCCTCTTGGTACCATCCCAAAAGAGTTAAAAGCATCATACCACAGCAATATAGGCACACCCATGTTTATAGAGCATAGTCTGTAATAGTTTAATCTTGGAAACAGCCCAGATGCCCATCAACAGATGAAAGGATAAAGAAACTGTGGTTTTTATATACAGTGGAGTACTATTCTGTCATAAAGAAGGATAAACTTGAGAAATTTCTAGGTAAATGAATGCATCTTGAGACCATACTTTTAAGTGAAATAAATTGGACACCCAAGTTTAAATAACACATAGAATCTCTTACATGAAAAGCCCAAAGCATAAATAAAGACCAAAATGGATGATAAATATTGGGAAGTGGAAAAAAATGTTCAAATGGTGAGGGTAACAAGGTGGGGTGGGGGGGAGGAAGGAAAGGAAGAGAAAAGGGAAAGAAGAAAATAGAAGAAAACAATTGACAAAGCTTTTGTAAATAAAGAGGGGAAGGAGTGTTGAAAGGAGGTAAGGGGAATAGAGAAAAAAAAATTAAGGTATATTATGCACAGGAACAAATCCCCTATGATGAATGTGAGTTGTCATTATGTACATGAAAAGTGTGCTAATAAATTAATTTTTAAAAAGAACAGAAAGAAAGAAGAATAAAGAAAAAGAAACAGATCCTCAAACATCTGTAGGAAAGCATCAAGCAAATCAGCATATTCACAAAGTGAGACAGAGGCAGAAAAACATTTGAAGAAACAATGACTAAAAATTTTCCAATCTTGATTTTAAAAACACCTTAATCTGTACACTCAAGAATCTCAGCAAACATCCAATAATGTAAGCTCAAAGGAGTCCACATCTGAAAACATCACAATCGAATACTTTTTTTTTTTTTTTTTGCGGCACTGGGGATTGAACTCATGACCTTACGCTTGCCGGGCAGGCACTTAGACCGCTGAGCTAGATCCCCAGCCCTAAAATATCACAATCAAATACTTAAAAGTTAAATACACAGAGAAACATCTTGAAAACGATGAGAGGAAAATGAATCTTTATATGCAAGCAGTTCTCAGTAACATTTTAAAAAGACTGCTGATCAGAAAACATGGAGACCAGAAGGAAAGCAATAAAGGGGCAACTCTGAGCAATAAAGAGCCTTTATTTATGAGCCCACAAAACAACCACTTTGAAACTTTCTTTTTTTTTTGCAAATATTTACTGCACTCCTACCGTGAACCAAATGTGTTGTTACAACATGGGTCCATGCTAATTCTAATGGTAGGTCTGCCAATCAGGTTAGAAAACATTCTGATACTGTATAGTTTTCTTTGTTAAAATGTCTCTTTACTATGCCATCATGTCACCAATACCACGTTTCATTTATGACACAAACAATTCATTGTGCCCCTGTGCAATAGTCTGACCTCAAATAATCCCCAAAGGCCCATGTATTTTAGGCTTTTTTCCAGAATAGTGCTATTGGAAATGGCAAACCCTTAAGCGATGGGGCCTAATAGGAGGACATCAGGTTACTGGGGCACGACATTGAATACCCCTCCCACTTTTTGCTTCCCAGTCATGACATGAGTGGTTTTGCTATACTGTCTGCTTCCACCATGATGTAGTGCCTTAGCACAAGCCCAAAACAATGCAATCAATTCATCATGGACCAAAACCAGCAGTGTGAGTTAAAATAAACCTTTTCTCTTTATAGGTTAATTGCCTTAGGCATTTATTACAGTAATGGAAAGTTGACTAATACCCCATTTGGCCATTTTAAACTTTCTGGCTGTAACTTTTAACATTTTAACCTTTTATTTTTTTCTAAATACATCTGAATAGCTACACAGGTGAAAGGTTAAGCTTGCTACCAAAGAAAATGTGAGGTTTGGTCTTTAGTTACTGTTAAAAGACTGCCTACTCTCAAACCACAGTGTTTACTATGAAGAGGAAATCAAAGCTGGCTGGTGTATTAAAATGATGAAATACACTTATTAAAAATAATTTTGATTTAAAAACCAGGCATAGGGTATTAACCTTTCAACAGCAACTATCACAAAAGTGTAATGTAGTCTTAACTCTGATTATGAATCAGAAAGAGCTTAATTTTCCAACCACTATTTCCTTGGTATGTTATATAAAACCCTTGTTTCCTACTACCTAATACTCTCCAACAGTCTCATTTGATTTCAGCTGCTCAGTACTCTTCATTTTAATGTTGTTCATTTCATTCTCATTTCTGATTCAAAATTTCTCCTCTCTTATAGATCTGTGGCACAAGTGGCTTTCAGCTGGGGAAAGACAAGGAAGGTCTACTTATCACATACACCTCTCCATTCACTCTTCAGATTCTTCAGTGATGGGGAGGAAGGAAGGAAAAGGGGAAGATGGTTTTCTTAACTGGTTGGCAGCAGCATGGGTGTCAGCTAGCCACTGGGCAGGTTGAGCTTTAGTATGTTCCACTGACCATGGGCTAATTTTACATAGTGACCATAGCCTTGCCCATCCTGATAAAGATCTTTTTATAACTTCCAGATGACCCAAGAATGGTGGCATCTTGCTATATTCTTTTAATGAATATGTGTGTGTCCATACATGTACGTATATTTGCCTCCAACTCACTCAAAGTTATGATGCTACCAACAAGACTAGGGGCAGTTACCATGAGGAGGTCACATATGTGATTTAAAGTAACCTGGAGTGGAAACGTACTTCACTTATAAAATATATGATCTGTTACTTAGTGTGAATGTCCTTATCTACAAAATACAATAATTTACATTACGTGGAGTTGTTGTAAAGGTACGATTAAATAAGACTGTTAAATGCCCTTTTTTCCTCTTCCTTTCCTAGAATGGAGCAAAGGTTTTGAAAAAGAACATCTGTTAAATGGAGGAATGTCATTGAAAATGCAAAGTGTGCTGGCTGAAAAAATAGTCAACACTTAACAACTTCATTCAGCAAGTCACTTAACCACTGTAAGTCTTCAATTCTTTACAGGTAAAAAGAGAAGATGGTATTTTAGAGGAAATACGAGACTGTAAATTTTCTTGTATAATAAAAAATATTCCTTTGTAAAGCTACAGCATATATGATGGGGAAAAATAAGAAGCATACACTTACAAGCAGACATGGGCTTATGAGGAAACTAATGACTCTTAGGCTGTAAGATTTCTCACTTCATTGACTCACCATGAGTCCTAGAAGCCACAGAATTTTGCATGTAGGAGGGGCAGAAAGCACATACAGTTAGGAAGCTTTCATTTCTAAGCATTTCTGTGCTCAGAGAAAAAGGGGCTAAGTTTCCAAAAGTCCTCTCACCTTAACCACTACAAGAAAAACGTCAATCTTCAGTATTAGCCCTAAGTGATGGAGGAAAAACATTTCCCAAGCATATTTTTCACATGCTGACCTTTATCTACATTGGTTTGTTGCCATGATATCTGAAAGACTTCAATTCAAATATATAAGATAACTAGTTATGGGTTGATAAGTTTCCCTGAGTGCCTAAAAAGCATCTACAAATCATCCCTAGAAAAAAAAATAAACAATTTCCAACCCAGTTGTTAAAGAATATTTTAAAAAGTGCCGCAACACATGAATCTCCATCAAAAGTCATAAACACAGGATGATAAAAAAGAACTAATGAGTTCCAGTAGGCAAAACCTGTAGAAAATTAAAATTATCATAAATAGAATATAAAATAAAATGTAATGCCTTTGAAGGAATAAAAGACGGAGTTAAAACTTAGACAAACAAATTAATGTAAATAGACCAATATCTTTCAAATAAAAAGTATATTTTAAGAAGCCGGGCATGGTGGCTCACACCTGTAATCCCAGCACTCGGGAGGCTGAGACAGGCGGATCGTTGTGAGTTCGAGACCAGCCTGGGCTACAAAGTGAGCCCAAGGCCAGCCTGAACGGCATAGTGAGACCCTGTCTCAAAAACAGGGCTGGGGATCTAGCTCAGCGGTCTAAGCGCCTGCCCGGCAAGCGCAAGGTCGTGAGTTCAATCCCCGGTGCCGCAAAAAAAAAAAAAAAAAAAAAGTATATTTTAATAAAGAAAAGTATATTTAAAACTAATGTGTCTATTAGAGATCCAAAAAGAGAAGAGAGAGAATTAGACAGAAATAATACTAAAGACAGATTAGAAAGCCATTGAAACGTAAATAAAAGCAATGCCACATTAATGGAGTGGAAGACAATACTTTGAAGATGTCAAGTCTTCCCTGAAAGATTTATAGATTCATAAAATTTCAATCAGAATGCCCAGAGAATTTTGGGTGAGTTTGACAAGTTAATTCTAAAACTTAAATAGAAGAGCAAACAGGAGAAGTCATGGTTCCTAAAAAAGAAGTTGGCTGCAGGGTTTGTATTAACAGACACCAAGACTCATAAAGCATTCACAATTAATACACCATCGTATTGAGACAGGGATAAACAAACTGAGCAAACACAGAAGAGGCTCTGAAACACACGAAAATACATATGAAAACTTGATTTATGACAGGCTGGCATTACAGACAGTGAGAAAAGATGCACTTTTCAGTATGTGTTTCCAGAATAATTGTATATCCTTATGGAAGAAGATATAACCATACCTTTAACTCAAAGCACAAATAAAATTGATATGAGAGATTAAAGCCAAAAATGTAAACTACAAAGCTATGCAATTTTTAGAGGACATTATAAGATAGTAAAGATAGTCTTTCTTTAGAAAAAAAGTCAAAGTGGAGGAAACATTTAATAAAGAAATAAAACAGACAAAAATCTTCAAATTCTACAAGGAAAGAATTTATATGATCAGTTAAATTAAGTAATTCTGTTCATAAAAAAACACTGTGAAGAGAGTTAAAACATAAGTCACAAAATATTTTCTATGAATACAGTTGAGAAAGGATTAGAAGACATCAGTAAGAAAAAAATTAATACCCTGAAAAAGGAAATGTAGCAAAAATTTTAGTGGATAATTTACAGAAAAAAGCAACCCAAATAGCAAAAATAGAAGGAAGAAAAAAGCAAACAAAAAGCCAAGTGCGTAGGTCTGGAATCCCCATTCTTAGGAGGCTGAGGGAAGAGAATCTCTGGAAGTTCAAGGCCAGCCTGGGTTACATAATGAGCGAGTGAGTTCAAGGTTAGCCCAAGCTATGTAGTGAGAACTTGTGTCAAAAAAAAAAAAAAGAAAAGAAAAAGAAAAAAGGAGGACAACAGGAAATCAACAGTGGCTACCATAATGTCTCTTGATTTCTTCGAAGTAGTTGTCCATACCTTCACACACAATAAATTCAAAGAAAACAAAATTGTATAAAAACAATTAAAACAAAAGAATAAAAGCATCACTGGACTTCAAAACAAGACAACAGGAAATCAACAATAGCTATAATGTCTCTTTTTTTTCTTCAAAATAGCTGTCCATACCTTCACACATATTGAAATCAAATCATAGAAAGCAGATTGTTCTGTTTTGTTTTGTTTTGTATTGTATTGTTTTGTTTTTTTCTCTTTAAAATAAAAAAATTAAAAGAAAAAAAGGAAGGAAGGAAGGAAGGAAGGAAAAATGTGAAAACATGATGCTCAATATCAGCAGAGAAATGAAAATTCATCCCCCTTTCCTCCACTCCTTATTTTCCTCCCTCCCTTTCCAACATCCTTCTGTCTAGAACCTCAAATCCCAGACTGGCAAAAAAATTCGAAGGATGAAAATGTAACCTCTTGGAAAGATGTAGAACTTGGACATTGTCACAAAGAGTACACAGTGGCAGGATCACCCTTGAGAGCAACTTGGTGTTACATGGGAATGAGGAGCACCTGGTGCAGCACTGCCAAGGCACAAATCCCAGAAAACATATGGCCTGTACACACAAGGTGACAACAGCAGTATCCTATCTGCATTTTTTATTACAGAAAGACATGGAAGCAGCTCAAACATCCAGTGAAAGCAGAACAGATAAATGCACTGCAGTATACTCAAATTACGGAGTAACACTCCACAGCAGTAACAGTGAATGAGTTAGAGTTCCACAGAACATAATAGATAAAACTCAAAGACACAGTGGTAATTGAAATTGCAGAATATAGTTGTCTTTTGTTTAAATAACATTTAAAAATACAATAGAGTGCTCTCTTAGGCAGCACTATACTAAAAGCAATACAAATGAAACAATTGTGTATCCTCTGGAGGCGGAATGTCGTTGGTTGGCAGTCAGACTTCCAGAGTTGAAGGTGTAGTCACTACACCTACTCTCTATGTGATTCAAGATTTATTTAACCTCATTTTCCTCATTTGTAAAGTGGGGATACTAATCGACCTATTTCTTAAAATTGTTTTGGGGTTAAGTGCCATAATATTGCACTTATAAATGTGTACCACATATAAATCATCACATAAAAGTTTTAGGTTGTTATGATCACTAAGAATATAAATGTTTGATGCAATATTAATGAAAAGCCAGGGAATGATAATTAAAATTTCAGACGTTCAGGGAAGGCCAAGGGATGGATACACGAAAGAAGAAACGCAGGCAGATCTCAGAGGTTAAGGCAACATTGTGTTCTGCTATACAAGTAAAATGGGTGGTGAATACTCAGACATTTGTTGCAGTATTATTCTCTACAATTCGCAAGTATGTTATAAATACTCACAGAACTTGTATTCTGTTATATTTCCCCCAATGAAAATATCTTGTCTTATAAATTAGAAATGGATCAAAGATACAAGTTAACTGTTGTCCATTCAAAGTAGTCAGTGGTCACCCTAGAAAACACACACTAAATCTCTCTCAATAATATTTTACAGAAATTCGAGTATTTTGTTAGCATTGAGATATCTTTTCTGGAAGCACATTCGGAGTTTGCAGCCAATCTTTTGAGCATGCTGAATGCTGACACTTCTCATCCAATGAGGACAGATTTTATTTATTCAGATAGCAACAAGCTATTATAATACTGGTTTGATGGATGAGATGAGTGATTTAGCTCTGTAATGGACCATTGAGATGATGCTGTGTTTCATAAAACAGTTTTTCAAAGTAATTCCAAAGAATAATAGACTTTCAGGGTTTCAAAGTAATCAAATCCAAATGTCCACACAACTTAGAAAGTAGATCTGCCAAGAGCCCTAACAAATGGTCAGTGAGCTTTTGCTGGTAATTTCTAAGACGAACACCCTGCAGCACACCAGAAGGGATAAGCCCTATGAGTTGATCATTCATCTAACTGCCACAGTCTCTAAATTTATTATCTTTATATTGGTTAACATGGGAGAATGGATCTAGTCTATAGATATCTATATCATTTCTATCATTATGTGCATTGACTCTCTTTTCCAGAGGAGAATAAGCACAAAATGATGAGTTCATAAGCGCTCCTTTATGACTTGCTGATGAAAGAGCTAATAGGACATGACTGAGTGCAGAACTTTTGTTCAAATAAGTATCTGCCTCCAGCTTCGAATTAATATTTGTGAGGGTGGGGAAAGGTGAGATTTAATCACCTGTGACTTGGCCTAATTTTAGCCTATCCACATGCTGACCAAAGGCTAATCATGAAAAATTACCAGATGTGTTGCTGCTATCTAGATATAACTCATATATTAAATTTCCCAAATCTACTACTATAGTAACTGCGTTTAATAAATGAAATGAAACAAATTACATTTATTTCCTTTATGGACCTCACACTGCACTCATTATGGAGCTCATTATGACATTGTTTGCTTTTCTAAGTCTACCTAAAGATTAGTTCACTACTTAAACATCAGTTTAAGTAGTTTTATGGGAATCTGTTAGAGGCTGCCATTAAACCTAAGAAGCTAAAGTTCACCTTTTCTATGGGAATATTTTCTTACCATCAGTTTTCTGGAAATTCTATTTCAATAATTCTCAGATTTAACCAGTTCATGGCTCTATGATGAAATTTGTAACGTCTTTCACTATCTGTGGTATAAGAATGTGAAAACTTTCACTCTTCAAAGAAAGTAGGTTGTGCTTTCAGATCTTTGGATTCTTTCTTAATATATCAATATTTAGTCCTTTCCTCCAGTTTTAGCATAAGATTCTTAATGGAATTACCTAAAGCAGTATTGGGTAAAAACCTGGGTCCTTAACATATTTTAACTTTTAACACTGTTTTCCTTTAGAGCACAATAGTGTTAAAGACCAGCACATGTTTGCTTTTAATCTGTATTTTAAACAATACAGACTGTCTTAAGGCAATGTTCATCTTAAGAACTATGAATGCCCCAAGTTGCTGTTTTTTAATTTCTCTATTCCTTTACACCTACTTTTAGACAGTTGTCATAATTAAAACATAAGAGCACACCGAGCAGAGAAAGAGGGAACAGGAAGTGGATAGGGCAAGAGAAATGGGGGAAAAAGGAGAGATGGCATTGAGTCCCAAGTTTCGTGGTATATTCTAGTTCATCAAATTGAACATGGAAGCTAGGAGGCAGCTAACACCTTAAATCTACCACCTAAATTGATCCCAAACAAAATATTTTGCTACCATTCATTTCAATACACCCTAACCATAATTTCGTTGAAATTAAGTGATATCTACAAAACTATTCCCTGCTTAGAAATGCAGTAACTTCCTGTTATCTCCAACATTAAATCCATCATCTTCAACCCAGACTGTGAGCCCCCCACCCACCCACCATATCCTGCAGTCAACTGTGCAAAGGGCTCCCTTGTGAGTCCACATGTACTGTCTTCCCATCGGCTAAGCAAATTGCTCAGTTCCACACCAACACAAATACTAATCCTTCTACTGGAAATATGTCCTTAGTCTTCACCTATTCATATTGTTGTCTTCCATTCCTCCTTCCTTTTCTGAAATCAAAAATAAAGAGAGCTACCATGAAAACTAAAACTGAGCTTTCTCTGTGATTTCATGTAATATAATCATCCCTTTCTGTTCCCTACCCTACTCTTTTCCACATCCTGCTTTTCAGTGGAAAGCAGGTAGAAGAGAGGCAAGAGTGGCATGGTTTTAAAGACTCTGATTTAAATAGCGGGTAGGACCCAGTCCTTGAAATTTGGAAAACCTCCCTAGGGGCTTAAGAGCAGCCAGCCTAGTTACAAAAGGTCAGCCATTGCTGCTAAAACATAGGTATGTGAAGGAAAGAAGCAGAGTGAAGCCTTGAAATGCCAGTAAAGTGGTCACACACAAGGGGACCCAACCTTTGTAGGGAGACCTCATTAACTCTGTGACCTCTGCAAAACAATTCTGATTCATAGCTTTACCACCAGCACTATAGAACATTCAATGACACAGGGAACCATGGGATATTCTTACAAGTGTCATGTTATACTTCTACAACATCACTGGATAGTCTGAATCTTTGTGAAAAGGTTCATTATCAGAATAAAAACGGCAAGAAAGGCCTTTGAACGACAGCAACATTTCTAAGAAAAGCTTGCCTAGTATCCAAGCTCATAATCAATACCTCCAGGTATCACCAACTGCTATCAATTTCAGTAGCTATAACAACCCCCCACTCACTTTCACTTTACACCAGTCACCCGAAGAGGGCTGCATCCAGAATAGGTTTAACTCCACAAAAGGCAAAAGATGCCGGTGGAGGCAAACTCAGCAGGGAGGTAATTAAAAATGAAATTGCTACTCTCTTAATGATCTTTAAAAACAAATAATTGTGTAGACTCTTAAACACATGCCATGTATGCTGAAAGACTGCAAGATATACCACGAGCGAAAGTTTCACCCCTGACCATGAAAGGGTCTCTTATGTCCCAAGTTGCAACTGAACCCTAATCTCCCTCTTTGCAAACACTTTCTGTTCCAGTTCCCAAAGAGCAGGATGAGTGCCTCCCAATCCCTCCTTGTATTTAAAGATTCCTCAGTACCATCACTGACCCGTTCTCTTGCAGCCCCCTCCGAGAAGAACAAAGTGCTCCTGTTTCTATTTCCCAGCTCACCCAGATTATTGCCCACCGATACTGTCTTCACTCCACTCCAGCCTGCCTCTTTCACAACTTTTATTAACACCCTTTTGCTCATTACCAACTTCACTCCTTCCTTTCAGTCTGGTTCTTACCTTTCCTCTATAGAACTGGTCTTACTGCCTTACCATAAGGTCAGGTCAATTTCCTGATGCTTCCTGTAAGGTTGTAGAGTGACTGGGATGGTACCTTATTTGGGATCACAAAGTGATGAGCAGGCAGTAGGTGAACAAAACTGCATGAAGAAATGTTGCTCTGTACACAAGAAAATGCCTAAAAGGTTGCTTCTTTCTACTCGCCTAGAGCCTGTGGAATGTGGGAGGCTCTATTATATAATCATGAGTACAAAGGGCTCGTATATACCCTTGTTGGCTGCCCAGATGGGAAAAAAAGAAGAGGAAACACTGTAATTTTTTATTTCTGTGACTTAAAAACTAGAACTCTATTCAAAATGAGCTGCTGGCATTCTGGCTACAGGGAACACTTCTCAGGGAAAGGAAAAATGAAACAAAATCAAAGAGCAGACAAGCACGTTTTGAGACACAGTATTTGTAAGATGCCCTAAGGCTTCTCTGCAAAGTTTAAGATAAGTGTGTTTGCTCAGTTACCACCATGTATGTGTACTGCTCAGAAACAGCTACACTGTGTGCATGCACATGTGTTTGTGCAGTCATAGGGAAATAATTCATTATTTATTTTTATTTAGATAGCTTTTTGTAAGTATTAAGTCAAATTGTCACAAAAATTAATGAAGGAAGAAAATGAAGAGTCCTGAGGGGTGAGGCATGGAGAAGGGTAAGATGAAATACTAACAAAGGTATATGGGTAGCAAGGGACTCATGCTCCACTTTTCTATTGCAATAGGAGACAAAATAAGGCAAGAAAACAACAGAAAGCTGTGGGACAAAAATCAAGAAACCAAACAGAGCAAGCAAGAGTGACTATATCAAAATATCAGAAAGCTATCACTCTGTCCCCACCAAGACCCCTAGGCACACTCAACCCTAAAAGTACATGACCCTGGCCTGCATCCAATGTCATTTCCATTGAGATGTTGATTCCCAGTGGATACGGATGCCAGACACTTCCTGTAAAAACTTTGTATGGTTAAAAACCTCCTCTTCCCAAAAGATGGGCCCAGTCGATTACCCCACTGTGCCATTGATTCCACTCAATCCCCAGTTATAGATCTTCCCATAATCCCAGGACCTTAAGAGATCCAGTACTTGTCCCTACTGGAGCAGTGAGCTCCTCTAACTGGCCCCCTGCTACCTCGTGGAATGTACCCTGACTTCTTTCACTTACTCTTATTACTCTTTTTTAAATAAATCTTACTCTTGTGGCTCTTTCTGGGTG
>RJWT010004594.1:0-32919 GCA_004365215.1 Cuniculus paca
CCACAGGGACGTTAATGCCCATGAATAGCCAGAATGGCCTTTGTTAAAGGAAGCAATTTAAATAATAAAGAGGAACCATAACTTTCAAACAACAAATATGTACAAACTTGTCTAAGGATATCTGTTAAAATAATGTCTCATTTTGAATTCACAAACAACCAAATGCGGTTTAATATTATTTATAAGAGATTTCTATAAGATAACAAAACAATAAAGTTTAAAACAAAAGAGGAAAATGAGTATCTCAAAATATTAACCAAAACAAATTAATGAAATAATATTTTTATCTGACACAATATATTTAAATAAAAGTTTCTTTTAAGTATTAATGGTGATATTTTATGCTGAAAATTATTTTATCTACCTGACCCTAGAAAAAAATAAAAGTTATAGGAAATTTTTGAAAACAAAACTGCTTTTTAAAAATATACCTGTGCCAGAATTTTAGCATACCAAAACAATACCAATTGCAAATATTGGAAAGGTGTCATTACCAATGAATCTTTTTGCCTCTGTCTCCTAGATTGCTGGGATTACAAGCTTGCCTCACTACATCTGGCCAGCAATAGAAAAACTAAAGAATTCATGTGGGAGACTGGAGGTGAATTCAGGCCTAATTGACCTCCTCTGTTAGCACAAAGGAGAAAGGGAGCATGCAGGGGTGATGATAAATTGCAGGTTCTAGGGAAAAGTTTACACAGCTGAGATTAAGTTTAATCATGTATTAATGGACAATATGAAGCAGATGAATTTTGTATTATTTTAATTTCTAGTACTCATATTTGAGTGAATAAAAGGAAAATAAGCCAGAGGCTTGGGGTTCCTCTGCCAACAAGAGGAAAGAGTGCTTTGGTTACCCACATGTTAAACTGACTCTGTCTCTTTGTCATTGATCCTGGTTCACCTGGGGGTCAGGGGAATAAACTGTCTTAACTATTCCAGGGCTGGGTGCAGCCATTTACCCCAGAGTCAGACAGAATTGTTCAAACTGGCCAATAATCCTAGGCTATTCTCCTGCCCTGCATTGGTGCTTCTTGGTCTATTCAAGTTGCTGTTACCAAACCAAACCAACAATGAGCCACTACAAACCGAATCTAAACCAAAATAAATCTGGTGGCTGGGAAGCCCAAAATCAGGGCACCAACAGTTCTGTTGTTTGATGAGGGTTGGCTTTCTGTTTCTTATCTACACTCCCTCTGGTCCCCTTCCCCATCTCCAAAAGTTTATCTTCTTGTTTTCTAATATCTCTGGTTTAACTCATTTATTCCTGGAATCCTTATTATTCTAAGAAATGGTTACTTCAGGAAAGGCCATCTCTCCTCAGTAGAAGAGGATTTTCCTGTGTTAAAATATATAATATACAATAAAATTTAAACATGAATACAGGCAAGATATATACTGAGACAACAGTAAAAAGTAAATCATTTAAAAATAACTATTGTGTCAAAGAGTAAGTAATGACATTAGATAGTATTTATAAGAGTGGATAAAGAGAAACACCACATAAAGATAATTGAGGAATGCAATAAAAGTTGTCCGTGTGTGTGTGTGTGTGTAGGGAGCACAAGTAGACAGAATTTGTAGTCATTCATAAGTGTTACTAAAAGAAAAGAAAAAAAGATTAAATTTATAAATGAATTCTTCAGCTCAAAAACTTAGAAGTAAAACAAAGTTAACAAAAAAAGCCCCAAACAATAATATCTGAAAATAAACACAAGGAATGGAAAGAAAAATAATAAAGACAAGTGGAGGAATGACAAAATAAGCAAAGACACCATAGAAAAGATCAATGAAACACCAAGAAGAGCTGGAGCTCGATAAATAGTAGCTTCTGCCTACACTACCCTAATTGCCTGCCTTTGGCTCTGTCTAACTGACTGGAACTACATTTCTGACTTATCCTACTAAGACATGTCAAAATCTGGCTGGATGCTTCTAAGAAAGTATGAGGCTATGGAGTGTATAATTTCTTACAAGCTCCACAAAGAATGCTGGAAAAGGAGCAGGTTCTGCTTAAATGTTTCACATCTTCTCTAATCTTTCCAACACAGTGTCATCTAACTGCGGTCGCAATAATACTGTGTGGTGAAAAATTCCAATAATTCCCAAGCATATACACATAATAAACACGTAGTTAGCTTCTATGCCCACAGATCTTCAAGGGTGGGCTGACTGATCCAGTCTAGCTAGAGAGAGTTCTGTCTCTCTTGCTTTAGGAGCAGCAACCCATACTAGGCAAGGTCTTGCTGAGGAGATGTTCGTGGTACAAAAGAAGAAACCCCATTGTAATAGCGCTCTCCAGATCTCGCTTTTAAAGGCCAAAGTAAGTCTATATCTGAGCCCCAAAATAAGGATGAGAAAAGTCACTCTGCTTTTTTAATGGAAGGAGCTATAAAGTCACATGAAAAAGTGAGTAGGTAAAGATAGATGTGAAAGACTGGGGCCAATATCACAGTCTACAAAATGTGGACTCATAGATATTGTTGACATACGCCTGAGTAACTCCTGAGGGGAATAGAAAGGGAAGAAAACCTAAACAGCTATACCACTGAAAGTAGTGCTATAAATGAACTGTCAGAGCATACTGGGAAAAACAAGCACTCCCCAAAAATAAGTTGAAAATTGTACACAATTTGGAAGTGAAGCACGAAACCATTGAAAGAAACTGTGTTAAGTACAGGCCACATGAGCAAGCAAAGATTGATAGGAGCCTGCCCCTTTGGTGCTTCCAATAAATACCCAGGAAACACAGACCAACTATGAAAGTTAATGTGGTTTCTTTTGTGTGATGAATGGCATGAAGGGAAGATTATGTTTCTAGGAAAGTGAGTAGAGGAGATGTGACCTACCCTAGGTGTGAGGCAGGTTCCTGGAAAGACCACAATCAACTGAGATGTGAAGGACCAAAGACTGAAATGGTAGAAAGAAGAAAAGTGCTACTGGCAGAGGGGAAAGTACCTGCCAAGGCCCTGTGGTGGAGGCAACATGCCAGTGTTGGTTGCTTGAGGAAAGTGTGAGCAACAAAGTTACGCTAAACAGGTACCAGAGCCAGGATCTTTGTAGCATCTTGTAAGACAGGAGAAAGTCTTGGCTCTTTGTCCTAAGAAAAACGAAAGCCATTGAAAAAGTTTCAGATGTAAGTGACATACTTAGTACGGTGGGAGCAGGTGGTGTGATCAAATAGTATAGTGAACCTTTAAGTAAAGGTCTTAAAATTATTAGTATAAGGACACATTGCCATGAATCCTCATGAAAATCTCCCCTTCACCTTGAACATACTCACTACAGTACATAGACTTTCTATTTTCTGAGGCAGTTCTGGAATCCTCCTTCATGAGTGTCTTCTTGAAGTGTGATCACAAGTAAGTAAGTGCTGCTGCCAGCACTATCCCATGGTAATACAGGTCCGTAAAAGCATCGTGGTGTGTCCTCCTCTACTTTATTCAGCAGATCTAGCACTATATGACTTCTGACTCTTCCCCAAAGTAAAAATGACCACAAAAGATAAGCTTTTTAAACTGATTAAGAACATCAAGGAACCCACAACATAACTAAAGACAGTCATGAAAGAAGACTCCCAGAGCTGCTTCAGAATACGGCAAAAATGATGGGATAAATATGTTCAAAGTGAGGCGTAATACTCTGAGCGGAGTTAATGGCAATATGTCTTTAACTGCGATGTATTTTTAATGTAAACATTCACCATATTTTTTGCCACACAGTGTATCCTTCTGGCTATGATGGGCAATAAGATGAGCACCAAACAGGAGTGAAGAAGGGGCAGAGCGAGGGTCTGTCTGGGAAAAACAGTGCTGAGAGCAGTCCTGCACATGGGAAGGAAGGAAGACCAGAGGGACGCGGGTGGGACACTGAGCTGTGGTGACATAATAGGGGGGAAGGTGATCATTGTGTGAAAAGCAAACCAAGCAGGATGAACAGCATCCCGTGAGAAATGAAGTACTTTTGGAGGTCTTTGGTGATCTTCCTGTGAACTGTTCCAAGGAGTGGGCAGAGGAGCTGAAATCCAGTCTTGAGTGAGCTAAGGAACACACGGAAGTTGGAGAAGGAGAATGGAGCGATTGCTTCTCAGAAGTTTATTGCTGAAGGCACCTGTGAGACAGCAAGAGGCCAAGGAAGATATGGTTTTGGTTATTTGCTTAATTTTGCTCATATTTAGAGAAACTTGAGACGGTTTAAATGCTGACGACAAAGTTACAGTGAAGAGAGTCTTAAACTATTTAGAGAGAAAAGGGTAATCAATAATTTAGTATTTAAGGAAATGATTAAGCAAAAATAAAAATAATAAAGACCATAAAGTAAAGTCTAGCCACTCTGATAGACAAATTATCAGGCAAAAATAGTATAAGCCATTTAAAAGGAAGTAAAGACCTCTCTAACACACATACCAACTTAGCCATGCTTGCAAATAGAATTGCTTAACAAAAAAACATGCTAACATGAACCTTTTCTGCACCACTTATAGAACATACTTATGTATTAGTGTTTACAGTAAAGAATTAAGGATTATCATAACAGAATGTGGACTCCATAATTTCTATAAAAAATGGCCCTAAATTGACTATTTTGGGAATCATTATAAATTCTAATAATACACAGCTTCTTTGAATTAATGTTATTTGAACAGTGGAGAAAAACTTTAGACACACAGTACAGATAAGACCAAGTAAAATTCCATAAGAGTCTTAGGTTATAACAAAATGAACATAGTGAGAGGTTTCTGCTCGTCTCAGATGAGTGACAGATGAGAAATCTAGAATTGAAATATTGCACTGAATAAACCCCTAATGGAGAGGAAGCGCGTGCATTTGGCTCCATTTTCCTCCCATGACTTTGTAATGTAGCTCAGATGGGGAATATCTCTGTGTTTCCTAATTTGCTAATCCCCAGACTGATCTGAGCTAACTCCCCTGACAGTCTTCCATTCCCCTCAACTTGGTAGTGTGAGTCAGTCTCAGATGTCAGTACATTCAGCATGTACCGACTGTTAAAATTTTCATTTTGACATTGTAATGATCTCTCCACAGATTTACACCAAGATCATGTTGTCAGCTTCTTAGCACTTTAGAGTAAGTAGGTATTTCCGACTTTGTATTGCTACAATTTATATATAATATAATAGTTCTCTTATCTTCAATTTATTATATATATATATAATATATATATACAGTTTCTAGTGATCTTGTATGAGTCAGAAAAATTCAAACTAATGGTAAATGAGACCAGTTTCATTCTCAGATTGCCTGAATTATTTTTTTAAACCACAAGTGCATCCTGGACAACTGGGAACTGGTAACTGATAAGTCAGCACAAACATGCTAATGGTAATGAATAGCAATGCATACTAAATTTTTGGAAATTGTTCATATAATGTGTGTAGCATTAAAATTCAAGTACACATTGTCTAATACAGTAATTCAACTGTTGTAAGGTTTTCTACCAATGTCTACCTATTAATCTAAACATACCATGAGTATGAAAAAAACCAATTATTGCAATAGGGAAGCAACTTTAAAATCATAATATGACCATGCTGTGTCATATTACACAATTCTTCAAAACAATAAACTAGACCCTCATTCAATAGCTGTCATATTACCATTGATGAGACTGTTTCTTTGTTTGATTTTGTGACAGAATCTTGCTATGTTCCCTAGACTGGCTTTGAACTTGGGATTCTCCTGCCTACATTTTTGGAATAGCTTGGATTGTAGGGACACATCACCACATCTGGCTACATGATGCATCTTTAAAATCAAAGGAAATTTACCATATATTAGCACACATAAGTCAAATTTTGTCTAAATAAGCAGTTACAAACTATTCCCTGTGAATTCTGTGCTTGGGAGCACATATGTTTGTACAAGTGCAAAACATAGGAGAAACTGGAATGTCATAGATCAATATATTAATGTTGTTCATTGTGAGAAACAGGGGTGGTAAACATTGAAGAAAAGAGTAACTGTCTTCCTGATGTTATGTTTGAATTCTTTTCTTATTGTTATTATCATCTAATAATTTTTGAAAAACAAAACGAAAGGTGAAACAATAAAATGAAATGAAGGCTGTGAGCTACAACTGATCACTGGGGAAAGAAACATAGAAAAGGGCAAACAATAGCAGGTCTGTCCACAAACCCTGAAACATTTCCACATTCTTCAGATGGATTGTAAGCAAAGGAAAAAAAACAAAAGACACTGGCAATGACTGGCTAGGCTGCTTAGAAACAGCCATTCCTCTGAGAACAAATAGGAAAACTGTAAAATAGATGAAAACATCTGTTCAAAAGTGTACAGAGCTCAGAAAACAAAAGGGAAGTACAGGACAGAAACTTGGGAGGGAAAGCAAAGCAAAAGAGGAGACCCGTGTTTGGTGAGTTTTTCCCATGGGAGAAACGTCTGCTCCTCCAACAGAGGCTTTGGGGGTGGAAAGCTCAGCACAGGTGCGCCAGCTTCACACACCTGAAGGATCAGGACACCTGAAGTGCACACCCCATCAAAGAAGAGAATCCCTGGGGAACACCACCCACTTTTTTGCGATCATCACAGGGCTACCTCTGAGAAAAGGAGTGAATGTGAAGTGAGCCTCTGTCTCACTAAGACTAAAGCTCAGTTCCAATTCTTTGAGCATTTGGTTGCATTAAGAGTACCTGTTTCTCCTACGATGTGATGGATGCACAGACAGAATGAGATTCAAAAAATTTTAGGGTAAAATAGAAAAGAGAGAAACAATTGTATATCCTGATTTTGAAATTTTCAGGTATGTATTATATCATAACTCTTATTACATGGTAGTGAAATAAAATTAAAAGAATGAAAAATTATAATAAAAATGCAAATAATCTGGTACAATAACTAAAATTTCGAACCCAACACTTGCGTTTTGTGTTTCCCAGTGGGTGCTGCAACCCGCATGGCCCTTGAGGTTCCCTGGGTGAAGGACTGTGAGAGGATGAGAAAATAAAGAAGAGACAAAACTAGGTTCAGGCGGAGCCCTTACTCTCCAGATGGGAGGAAAGGGACTGACCCCTCACTGCAGGGGCATGTATTTATGCATTTTAGCAACTTAATGTCACATGACACCCATTGTCCTGGCAATCCACTGTGAGGATTGTCCTGGGGCTAGGTGTGCTGGCTGAAGCAGCTTCTTCATGTGACTTGCCCAGTGCTCTTTGTTCTTGTGATGCCCCAGCCTTGCACATGTGGTCAATTTCCAGCTTCAATGGCTCCCAACAAGTGGGGTGATTTGTCTCTTCAAAGGTTATTTGTCAATGCTTGCAGGCATTTTTGGTTGTACAGATGGGATCTGCCCCTGGTATTTTGTGGGTTGAAGCTAAGAATATTGTTGAACATACGTCAATGCACAGAACAGCCAAGAACCCCCTCAACCACATAACAGAGAGCTATCCAACTTCAAATGTCAATAATATCAGAGCTCAAATTCTTTAAGAGTCAATGAGACCCACTTAATTTAAGATGAGTTGGAAGACAGCAGAAAGGAAATATATCCATTGAAAAGAGGCAGAGACTCCCTAGTGTAAGAAACTGAAAGACTCAATAAGACACAAAATTCCTGATAAATATGGAGAAATGGTTCTGAAATCCAATGGTGCTTTTATTATTATTGGATTTGATTGGTTTAAGACCCTTTCCTACTATTTGAAAGCGATAAGCGAGAAAATAGGAACAGCTCTTTTGAAAAATGAGACACTATAGTAGCCATTGCTCATTTCTTGTTATCCGACTTGAAGACCTGAAATGCTATTCTCTTTTATCTGGTTTTATACTACTTTGTTTTGTTTGAGTTTATTGTGTGTAAGTTAAGAACAACCATTTTCAAGAAAGCAAGAGACACTAGGGTAACCATTGTTAATCTCCTATTGTTATGTTTTGAAAACCTGTATAGCTTGCAGTGTTCTGCTTTGAAATGCTATATTATGTTTGACTCTATTCTGTTTTCTTTCACTTTTTTTCATTCTGTTTTGTTTTGTTTTGTCCTATTTTCTTTAAAATAAAATTAAAAAAAAAAGAAAAGAGGCAGAGAGTCATAACTACAAGCGACTGTTAAAAGACAAGGGGAATTCTGATTATAGTGATAGTTGCACTGGTGCAAATATGTCAAATCGTGCATTTTAAAATTGTTCAGTTTACTGCTTATCAATGATAATGCACAATAACCTAGTTAAAACACAAAAAGGAGTAAGAGAATATTTGCAACACATATTATTAACAAAAGAAGAGCATCCAAACTATGCAAAATTTCTTCAATTTGATAAGAAAAGAGAAATGAGTCAATGAAAGATGGGCAAGTGACACATCATAACAGATATTCAAATTTGAATAAACATATAAAAAGGCACTTGTTCTCAGAAATTGTCAGAAAATGCAAGTAGAAGTCACAGTGTTGACACTACCAATTTCAGTTTGAGAATATGGGGATCTTGGGATTCTTATGCTTGTTGCTGCATGTGAAAAACTAGAATATGAAAATAATCTGATTCAGTGATTTTTCTCTTAGGTATATTTCGAGCATATATATATATATATATCTAGCACAGAAAAACTCACATAAAATAATTGACATTGCAGGTGTTACTCATAGCACTGCAAACTGAAAATAATTCTCACCATGAGTTGATTGAAGAACATATTGTAGTACACTGATACCATGTAATACTACATGATAATATAAGTAAACAAACTTTTACAGCATTCACTGGTGTGGATACATCTTACAAGCATAATATAGGTGAAAAGAGTCAATGCACAGAAATATTTTCTTTAGATTTCATTTATATAAAGGTTGACACAGGCAAATGTAATGTATGGGGCTAGAATCTAAGATGATGGTGAGGATGAAGGAATTATTTTTGGGTAAAGTAAGAGGTAATTATAATACATCTTTATGTGAGTTTCACTGTCTTTTAATAACTAATCAATCTCTATGCTTACAGAATGTTCCAGGAATCAGATTTATTGAAGAAAATAGAAATATATAGCTTCCCCAATACTGTTTGTTTATAAAAGATGTTATTCCCTCAATACCCATTTATTAAGGATGTACAATGAACCCGGTACCTGATATTGTTGTGAGGTGAATTGTGTCCTCTGCAAATTCTTGTGACGAAGTCTTAATATCTTTTCTTTGATATATATTTGGAAATTGTCTTAACCATTTTTTCATCTCTGGGATGTAATACCTGGCATCCACAACTTTAAAGAGGGAAAGTTCATTTTTGTTTACAGTTTTTAGAGAATTTACTGCATAGTTAGCTGACTCCAAGGAAGGAAGGGCATGAGGGAGGCTCTAGCAGAGGAAGGTTGTTCCCATCACAGGAGTCAGGAGCAGAGAGGGAAGGGAGGAGTGAGAGAAGGAGTGAGCTACCTCTTCCCACCAGACCTTACCTACTAACATTACGTTTAGCTCTGATTTCAACAGTGGATGAACCCACAGATGAGTATATCACACTCATAACTCAATACCTTGAAAAATCTCTACCTCTGGACACAAGAGCCTCTGGGCAGTCATTCTAAATGTATACCTTAACAGAGATGGAATCCTTAAAGAGGAAACAAGGACTAAATCAGTTCATTGGGGCAAACCTTAGTCCACCATGACTGGTGTACATGTGAGAAGTTGTAGAAGAGAGCTGTTACAAACTAATGGAAAGGCTCCAGAAAAAGTAATTGCTGCCAAAGTCTTGATCTCAAAGTACCAGACTGCAAAGCCACGAAAAAACGAATTTCTGTTGTTTGAACTACTCATTCTCTGGTGCTCAGTCATGGCAGCCTCAGCAAACTACTATAGGTATGTACTACAACAGTCAAAAAAATGAGATAAGCCCTTTATGCAAGGAATTTCCTGTCTAAGAAAGGAGGTAACTCCACCTACATTAAGCTTTTTATAAACACTAATAAAGAAAAAACTAGTAGCCACAGAGCCTGTGTCAATAATGACTTCAGTAAAAAATGAAAGCATTTACACAGGAAGTTCAGGATGAGATGATTTTGATACATAATAACATTGTGATTCTCCTTAATCTTGCAATTCTTTATTAAATAAATTCAGTTAGAATAGAAACACCTGATCAGAGAATTAATCCAAAAAAATCACCTGGTAAAAAACTCAGGGCTGAGGAAAGGGTTCATTTGGATTCTTCTGTTAGGGGACAACTTGGCAAACTGGAAGTGTCTATGAAATGCATAATGACAGTTCCAGTTTCAATAAAATAAGTCCACAATTTTATGGTATGGCATTCTTTTCTGATAAAACTGTTGCATCATTTTAATACATACCTCAAGAAAAATACTTGAACCAGTAATAATATTATAGTTTTATCACCATACAAAGATGTTGAAGTATTACACAGTGTAACTGAAAGAAGTAACCATTCTAAATTATAATGAACAAATATGCTCTTTCAGAGTTTACAATATGGTTCAAATTTTGAGGTTAAATTTTATAATAGCTATTTAAGAAAGAACATATGTAAAACTTTTGTATGTATTGTGAGAGATAACAACATTCTGGAACAAAAAAGGAGGTTGAGGTTTTCCTACTAAATTTCCTACAACATCATTTTTCTCATTCGTACAATATAATGGCAAGCAATACATCCCTTCCAAAGTTGTTATGTATATCCGATGGGATTATATACACATGTATATGCAAACATTTTGAAAGCCTTCAAAAGTTACTAATAAGTGGAAATGATTTTCTACATCACTAACTGGCCACTTCGAAGTGGCTTTATGAGTTGACTCCTAATCAAACACGTTTCACACAATATTTTTGTCTTTTCGTTTTTCTTAGAAAGTCGCATGCTATAATTTCTCTATTATAAGTGCCACACAATTTTGAAGCATTTGCACATAATTTGGTTTGATTTTAATGCTTCTGACTCTCTTGAGCCCCAAGATGTTTTAAAAATAATCTGTATTACTTTAATGCCTAGAAAAATGTCTCTAAAACTCTTGTTTATTTATTTTCTCATTAGAACCATGTTATGAGTCTTTTTAGACATTATTTTTCTAATTGATCCTTGTGACATTCTGGTACCACAGATACACTATCTGAATGTGTCTTTTAAATGTATGTTTATGATTTACACATGAAAAGACTAATATTTACTCTACTTTCCACCAAGAGCCAGTTTTCACCCTTCTGTGGGCAATAGACCTGTCCCTATTGAGATTTCATGTCTTAGAACAAATACTATTTTAAATTTATGTTTTTTCCATTCCTATTGTACAAGTCATCATTTTGAAAGTGCTTGGATTTATGTCTGGAACACTGTGAGTTCTGCACAAGTGTATACCTATTAATTAAATAAAATCTGCAGTCAGCTCAAGTAGAAGCACACTATTCATGTTGATTATGTTTTAAAAGCATGCTCTCTGGGCTTTCTTGTTTGCATATCCATCAGGAAAAACATTTCCAAACATGTACAACAAATGCATGCCTATTTTTTTCTAATTTATGCGTTTCACACAGAAACATCTCAACAGGTATAGAATGCACTTCGTAAAATAAAGATAAAAACAGCTAGTGCAGAAGTCTGAAATATGAACTTAGATAGCAGGAGAGATACTAGATTTTCCTCCACCACCTCAATAGTGCTTATGTCAGTGAAAGGACTCTAATTTCAGCACTTGTCAATGTTTATATAAAAGCAATCTGTTTTCATGTAGCACTTTACATGGTCCAGGCCCTTTCACCTGGTGTCGCTTTTGACCCCTGTGACAGCTCTGGGAGATGAGCTATGCAGGTCAAATTTCCCTATGGTCAAATGATGCTGACAGTCAAGCTGGGCAACCTGACTTGTGACAGCTGACTGTGCAAGTTAAGACCAAACCACTGCTCAACTCCGTGTCTCCCTCTTTGCCCATGTCTTCTTGTAGTCTCCTTTACAGTAACCCAAATTCAAATACAAGGATCATCATTTTGCTCAAAAACACTCATCTATAAATTACTCCAAGGTAAACTTCTCTTGAAATTACTGGTCATTGATTCATTCATCATTCATTCAGGAAATACTAAGTGGGTATCAATTGATGTATCAGAAAAAATCTTAGACAAAGAGAAGATACTAATGCAAAGCAAAACAAAGTTCCTGCCTGGTGGAGAGAGTCAGACAATAGGCAAAAATCGCATAAACCACATATGCTATGGGATAAATATTTGTCAGTCTCGAAATGTGTCTGTTGAAACCCAAACTCCTGAGGTGAAGGAATTGGGAGGTCAAGCCTTATCGAGATGATTAGTTCGTGGGAATGGAGCCCCAGTGAATAAGATTTGTGCTCCTAAGAAGAGTTGGCAAGATCCGGGTTCTCCATTTGGACTAGGAGAGGACATAAGGAGGATGAACCACCCACGAAATACAGCACAGGTGCCCCCTAGACATCCACTCTGCCTGCTGGCTTTTTGACTGTGAATCTCTCGGCCTTGAGAGCTGGGAGAGATAACTTTTCTTTGTTTAAAAGCCATTTAGTCTATGGCATTTTGTTTGCAGATCCATCAGGAAAATGATTTCCAAGCATGCTTACCAAATGCACATCTATTTCTTTCTTATTTATGAATTCTACAAGTAAACTTCTGAGCCGGCATAGAATGTACATTGAAAATGATAAAGACAGCAATGACAGAAGTGTGAAAAAAATTAAATAGAAGGACGGATACCAGATTTCCCTCTGGCAGCCCAAGCAGGCTGGCAAGCTTCATAGATCCACAGGGTGTGTGTGTGTGTGTGTGTGTGTGTGTGTGTGTGTGTGTGTAAATACCCTGTGCGGAAAGCGGAGGCAGGAAGTTGTTTGGGAAGGTGCTCTAGTGAGTGCGGGGAATTTTAACAGCACCCCGATCTGCAGGAGGGATGAAAGGGCCTGGATTCCCAAGCCTGAGGGGGCATTGAGTCTGAGAAGAAGCAAGCCTGACGTGTCAGGAAACAAACATAGCCGCTGGGCCGGGACCCTGAAACAGAGCCTTTAATGACACTGACATGGAGGTCAAGGGACAGTGCAGGGACACAAGAGAAACCACAGCCTGCGCTCCTGTCCCCTGCGGCCACTCAGTTTGTCCTTATGATTGGTGGGGGCGTTAATTGCATTTAAATTTGAATCTGTTTATTAGAATTTATTTCTCTTAGTACATGTTTGCAGTACATAATAATCACATTCATCACAGGGAGTTGCTATGTGTACATGACGCATCTTAGTTCTTTTTATGTCTGCTTTCCTTCCTCTCCTTCCCCTTGACTCTAACTTTTGGTCCCCTTCCCATTTATAAAAGATCTAACTCCTTGTGTCCTATTATCCCTCTTGAACTTTATTTTGTTTTAAATTTTGCTCTTTGAATTATTTATGCTTTAGGTTTGTCGTAAAAGTTGAACCATACGACATTTAAACTTGTGTGTCTGGTTGATGTCACTTAAGGTTATGTTCTAAAAGTGCATCCATTTTCCTACAAATGACTCAAATTTACCCTTCTTTATGGCAGAGTAGTACTCTTTTGATATAAATACCAGTCTTCTCAGTTAAACAGTCCCAGAGTCAAAATTCATTTCCTGAGCTGGCAGTAACCCCCCAAAACCCCCCCAAGATTCCCGAGGGACACATGTGTTCCATCCCAGTTCATGAGAGGAGTGCTTGTAGAAGCCACAGCACTATCCATAAACTCTACCCCCTTCCTTCTGGAGCTGTGTATGAGCTCTCAGTTATACAGAGTGACACAGACTCCTTCTGAAGACTTATTTATTTTTCTTTATTTTTATTGCCAAATCATTGAAAATCTTATTTACTCAAAAGTTTTGAGCCACAAACTATGCATGAGTCTCTATGGGTACAGTATACAAGTCAAATCTTCCCCAAAAGGTGATTCTTTTAACTTTTAAATGTAAACTAGTGCCATCGCTATGGAACTCAGTATGGACATTAGTGAAAAAACTTAACCTAGCAGTTCCATTTGAGCCAGCTATCCCATTTCCAGGTACCTTTTCAAAAGAGTTAAAGGCATCTTATTACAGTGATACATACACAGTCCTGCTGATAGCAGCACAACCCCTAATTGGTGAATCTTGGATGCAGCCTGGGTATCCATCAACAGATGAATGCATAAAGAAACTGTGGCATTTATACACATGGAGTGCTACTCTGCCAGAAAAAAGATTAACTTGAGTTATTTGTAGGAAAATGGGTGCTCCTTGAGACCATAATGTGAAATAAATCAGATACACAAGCTTAAGTATTGCATGATTTCTTTTACATGAGAAACCCAAAATATAAATTATGTAGCAAAATGAAAGATAATAGGAAGCAGGGAAATAGATCTTTTGCAGAAGAGAAAGGAACCCAGAGATGAAGGGGGGTAAGGGAGCAGAGGGGAAGAAGACGGTAAAAGAAGAATGCAGATGTGCTATGTACACCAATCCCCTATGATGACCGTAATCACAATGTACTGCAAACATGTACTGATAACATTTTAAAAATTTAAAATGACTAGTCTTTCCTTATTCTGGAGATACTACATAGGCTACACCTAAGGAACTGATACTAACGAGCAGAACCTAACTAAATTGGAGTTAATTGAGGTGGGATGGGCCACAGCTCCTTACCTAGAGGGAAACATTTGCTCTGCAGGTTAATCTTAACAATTCAGAGCCAAGCTGGAGACTCGAGGAAACAGAAATTGGCTTAAAAGCTATGATGGCAATCCCTGTGATGAAACTGTTGAAGGACCTCTGTCTCCAGTTCAGTTTCTGTCTAGTTCTTCACAGTGACTTCAAACTTGCTAGACTCTCAGTTTTGTCCTTGGTAGATTGTAGGGTAACCACCTGCCTCTAGTCATCTAAATTGAGGGGTTTTCCAGGATAGAACTAAAATGAGGTAAGCTCTAAGCAAACAGAATCCAGTTACCCAACTCTAAGCATCATCAATAACATGACAGCAGGCAGGAGACAGAGCATGGAAAGCAGGAGGTGAATACAGGGATGACACAAGTTGCAAAATGCTTGGAAAACAGAGACAGAGAATGAGACCAGTAAAACATGGCACCTCCCAGTGCAGTGATCAGGTTATAGGAAACAGGCTTTGCATGAGTATATATGAAATCACAATAGTTCTCACACTGCATCATTTTCGTTAGTAAAGTAGTCAAATATTAAATTCATCTATAAAGTTTCTATTCAGATAATTAAACAAGCTTATTTGCTTTATTGAAAGTATAGCTAGACATTTGCAAAACTCTTATCAAATAACACTTTTTCATGGGATGTTACATAAAAGATATGTAGCTGTTATATATTAGAGGCCATCTCTACCCAAACTGTTATTCCATGGTTAGGGAAAGTGGTAATTTGTGGGCTTTACTAAATTGAGTACTAGAGGATTAATTTGTTAAATGCTGCCCTTGTGGTAGGAAAATGAAAGAAACTAAGGTTTCTTCTCCTTCAAGAATATCTTAGTGGCATATCAGGTGTCATTTACTCAGCAGTAAAATCTGTGCTTGCATGTAATTTGAAAGTAAGAGATGATTATTTTGCCTGGTGTCAAATTGGCAGACATTGTCAATCAGGACTTGTATTTTATGGATTCCAAAAATAGTGCAAGGAATCAAATTTCAGATTGATTTATTCTTCATTTTTTAAAACAAATCCATTTTAGTGAAAATAAATTTTTAAACATGCCATAAATGAGGTCTTTAAAACATTTGGAATAAAATATTTTCAGACGTAGTAATACTTTCAGTTTAATAATGGCATATTTCAATACCAATTTATAATTTAAAAGATATTTTAGATACACTACTTCAACAATGATAATGCTATAATAGAAGTATTAAGTTCATTTTATAAATGCAGACAATTCCTTTTAGATACATTATTTATTGCCTATTGCATTTTGCAAGGCATTGTTTTATTTAATACTGCTAGCATTCAATCTGATAAGGCAGAAGTCACAAGGACCATTTATAAATGAGGAGCCTAACCCTTAGAGAAATTTGATTCTTTTTCTTTTAGATACAACACCCATATATTATTCCCCCTCTATGTTTTTCACCTTCCAAATAACTTGTCAAGGAGTACTTGCAAATCAGTGGATTTCTAACATAGCTCCATCACTAAGCCCAGGGTTCTTTCTGATAAATTAATAAAATTATCTTAGCACTTCCTCTTTTGTTTAGTGATAATGAACATGCAGTGACTTCCAATAAAAAACTAAAACATACAAAAGAACTTGAATTTCCTTCACAGTGAAGTTTACTGCTAAAATGAACTTATTTGAGTAAGCTGTAAATTTCTAGGTTTGATGGTTAATCTTGATTGTGAACTTGATTGAACTAAGAGATGCCTAAAGAGGTGAATGGATCATAGGAGCATGATGTTACCTAATGAATTTACCCATTCATGAGTTCATAACTGAATGGTCTAATAGGTGGAAGTAGATCATGAGGTCATGACTTTGACTTTGAGTGATGTACACTTTCTTAGTCTCCTTCTCCACTTTCTGGCGTCCATGAGTTAAGCAGCTTTCCTTTTGCCTTAGAGGCAAGCAACCATGGACTGAAATCTCTGCAACTGTGAGTCAAAAGAAATTTTGTCACTTTTAAGTTGTGAATATCAGATATTTTACCCCAGCAACATTAAGGTGAGTAACACAAGATGTAGTTAACAGTTTAACAAAATTGCATAGTTTCTCAAATATACCACTCTAAATGGCCATTAGAGTTACACTTTATGTGATTTATCTTGTAAAAATATGCGATTCTGAGCTGGGGATATAGCTCAGTGGCACAGTGCTTTCCTGGAAAACGCAAGGTCATGAGTTTGATTCCTGATACACACACAAAAAAAAAAAGAGAGAAAAGAAGAATATGCAGTCATTTATAGTGGTACATTGGTTCATGAATTAAATTTGTTTTATGTTTTTGGGGAAGATGTGTTTGTGTGGAGAAGATGGTTGTGGTTATGTTTGTCATCTGATGTGGAGTTTGTGATCAGAAGCAAAATTTTGTCAAAAGGTTTTGTTGAGAACTCAATTACGTACAGAATCATTCGTGAACTAAGATAGTACTGGGTTTTTTTTAACTCTTTTTTTTTTTTTTTTTTTTTTTTTTTTTTTTTTGCGGCACCAGGGATTGAACTCATGACCTTGCGGTTGCTGGGCAGGCGGTTAGACCGCTGAGCTAGATCCCCAGCCCATAACTCCTTTAACATATATTTATTGTTTATCAAGTATGTTTCAGGTTTATTCTAGAAATGAGGATAGCAGGTAAGCAAATACCTCCAGAATCAAAAACTTACAATCTGGGTAAACATTGTGCTAAGTAACTGACTCTTCCCTCTGTTTACTTTAACCATGGTTCAGTTTAAAGCTGACCAATGATTACGGAAACTCCTCTGGCTGCCTGCAGAAGACAGCACAGTGCAGCGGGGGCACCTTTATCATTCAGACAAGGTTTATTCACATCTACAGATCTATTTGCAGAACATCAACACCAACACATAGGAAAAAAAGATGGCTACATAATCATTCTTTGGGTACTCATGTATTATTTCATAGTCTCACATCTGTGAGGGAGATATCATCACCATTCTGTTACTAGAGATGGTGATTGCACAGATGGTAAGTAGTAGAGATAAGATTTGAATGACAGACATTGACAATAGCTTATTTAAATAAAGTGGGATAAGATTTGTGATAGAGTTATGCACATATTCTTGTACAAGAATGCAAAATCATATGATAAATTCAACAAAAGATTTACTTCCAGAAATCTTGTGCTGAGTAGAAATTAAATCCTATTTATGTAGCGGTCAAATGTGGAAATATGTCAGTGTGAAAATGCACACAGTCACTGTTAATTGCTACATTGCTAATTCATACGGTGATGTGTTTCAAGGCAAACTAACTGAAATTTAAATTGAGATGATCTATATAGAATGTAATTTGTAAATAATTTCATTCTGAGTTTTATTCTAAGACCCAAACCAGCAGGATATTGGATAATAGTTACACACAATTCTTAGCCTTGGAGAACTGTGCTTTATTGACCCCGGTTAATGTCAGTTTTTTTTTTTAAATTAAGCCATCTTATTAGCTTGGAATAATTTTGAATGATACTTGGAGTCTGTGAAACCTCATTCCAGTCACCCCAGACATTAAACCAGTTCATTGGGATTTAGATTATATAAACTAAGCAGCTAAATTAAGAATCCAATCCTACTTTATTGGAGAACAGTTTTATTAAAAGCGCTATTCCATTTAATGCTGTTGATAGTGGAGCTTCAGTAATACGAGGCAAGTGAATGACTGTTCTGCTACTGCTGTGCTATATTCTTCCAAGAACTTCAAATTTTGCTAAGCATTCATGATTTGTCAAGTGCTTTCAAGCTGAAGAAGCATATAAACTTAGCAAAGACAAGGGCTTGTGTGCTTCTTGAAGCCTTATATTGCAAATGCCTAGAACATAGATGCCCTTGGGTTATTATTTATTGTATCTACGAATGAATGACTCTTGCGCATTTCCTTTGAACCCCTCCACACTTTTGAGAAGGTGACCTAGAAAGAGTTTTCTTCTTTTCTTATGTTTAAAGTTAGTCAAGGGATTTTACGCATTTGCCCCAAATCATATAAAAATTTAATATAAAATCCAGTCTTTTTCCAGGGCCTGATGAGCATCCTTAAATCAGAGGGCATTTATCATTTATTTTCACTTTCTAGTACATATTACTGCACCATGCACGTAAAAGATGCCCTACAAATATTTGCTAAATGCATTCCCATATGCTGCTGGCATGCACATCCTTCAATTTATAAATCTAGCATGGCTGATTTTTTTTCTTTCTTTTTAAAACTTTCCACCGTTACAAATTCTGCCAAGAGTATAGACAAAAAGTTGTGGAAATAATGTTCATTTCATGAATTCAGGTTAAAGTTTTGAATTTCATTCAGGTGATTTTCATCAGCAGTGTGTTTATTCTTTAAAATAGCTATTTTGTTTTCATAATGTAAATGGATTTTCTTTCTTCATTGAATATAATAGATGGATGAGGTATCCTAAAAGGAATGGGATAAAAAGGATTTTCTGGAACCCAAGTAGACCATTTTACATTTGTTTCTTGAATGACTTTCTCATTGTAGCATGATGCTTTTAGGCATCATTTTTATAGAAGAAAAAATGTGAAATCAAATGTCTTTTTCAGAGTAGTTGGCAAAACTGGTGGAACAGCTATGTGGGATTAATTTTGTTTAAAGGTATATTCCCTTTGTACCATGTTCTCAATCATTACAGAAATGTCATTGCGTCATTAAAAAGGGACAAAAAAGTGAAGAAGAAAAATAGTGTTTGCCTTCATCTGGAGCATTTGCTACATGTGGGGTACTCAATGAGGTGATAGTGGTATATCAGTCAAATTAGCAGACAAGATCGTGTTCTTTAAAACAAATCATGAATACATGAATTTAAAACCTCATTTTGGAGATGGAAGATGCTTATATAAACAGGTAAAAACATGTCAATAATCTTGAATTAATCACTATTAAGGGAATGACCTGATGAAAATGCAGAAAATAATGGGAGTACTGGCTATTGTCATAGTTACATGCATAACTCTGATTTTAAAAATGTTGAATTTAATCATTGTGCCTACTCTCAGGTTACTGAATATTTTTTGAGAAAATTATCCAGATCCTTTGTACCCAATTTTCTTTTCACAAATAGAGTATTTTTTTAATAGTATTTTGAGGACTGCATAACTTTGGCTATGAAAATGCTATGCCCATGAACACAAATTAAGACCTCATTGTAAATTATTAAAGCTTTTGTGCATACATTCATTTGATAAATATCTTTCAGATACTTACTAGGTCCAGAAATTAGATGAAATGGTCAAAATTGAAGATGTGATAAAAAACTGCTTGACTTCATAAAAATGTATTACAGTAAGAGACATATTGCATTAATCCAAATTCAAAATACTCCCCTCCACTTCACACTTCTCCTGTCATTCTTGCCACTTTCCGAAGTTATTCTGGAATTTCTCTTTAGTGAGTGCCTTTATCTGATGTGATAGAAAGTATGGTGAGTGTTGCAACTGAGTTCCACTAGTGAAAAGACAGATACATAAATATATTATGTTGTGTCTTTGCCCACTTTATTCACCAGATCTGGCACCATGTGACTTCTGACTTTTCATCAAAGTCAAAATTACCATGATTAATTCAGGATACTGAGGCAGCCATGACAATACAAATAAACATACATAAAAGGACTTCCAGAATTGCTTCAAAGTTTCATAATCAAAGTGATAAGGAGTATTTTGTGGAGGATTAATGCAAATGTGTCTTTTTCTGTAATACATTTTTTTAAAATTTAAACTTTCACCATATACTTCCAACACAACTTTGTATAATGTTTAATGGGTTGAAATTCTTACTCATAGAAACTCAATCCCTGAAAGATTAAATAATTAGGTAACTGGAAAGCATATTATGTTTTGACAAATGTTATATATGTAAGCACAGAGGAGGAACATTTTGCCCAGCAAATCTTTCTGGAAGGTAAGATTCTTCCCATGTAGTACAAAGATTCCTGGTAGAAGAAGCAGTACAGACACAAAGATGGAGTTAGGACACAGCCTTGGGGCTTGTCTTAGTTACTTTTCTCATTACTGAGACAAAATATCTAACATCCAAAGTTAAAGGAGGAAAGGTTTGTTTAGCTCACAGTTTGTGGAGGTTTCTTTCCATAACTGACTGGCTCCAAGGCAGGGTGATGCATTGCAGAAGGGCAACACTTCATGGTGGTGGAAGACACCAAAAGCAACAGTGGAGAGAGGACTTCACTGTTGGGAGCCATTGAAGCTGGAAATTGAACACACATGCAGAACTGTTGCATGGCCAGGGCATGGCTGACCCGAGAATAAGGAGATGCCTCAAAGGATAAGATCAGGCCACAAGCTGAGAACACCTGTCTCCAACCCCAATTAAGAAGATAGAGATTATAGCTGCAGGTGCTTCACTCCTGTAGTAAAAGTTAACTTGGAGATTTTTTCCTAAAATATTTCTCTTAAATTAACATAATCTGTTACCTAGAAAAATTCTTGAACCACTTCCAAGATCCTGCTCAGTTTCCTCTTTTCCACTCTAATTCCTTCCTTGTTTGAAAACTAAATAAATACAGGCTGCCCAGAGACATTCTCTGTCTCAGCCCCCAGAGTTTCAAACTCTGTCAGAGGGTTTTGAACCTCCTGGAGCCCTAAAATCATGCCACTTGTCACATTTATTTAAGCCTTTGCCGTACACTCATTTGGGAGGTTGGGGATCTTGGCCAGGTCCCCAGTACTTAACATTTTTCTGTCCCTTTTGATATTGTATCTAGACTGCAGGAATTAGAGCAGTGCCAGACCAATCAGTGACTGACTGATTTGGCAATCACACACCATTAATCCCATCATCACATGCTCTAGATTCATCTACCTCCAAAAACGCCTAAGACTAAGGCTTTGGGGAGACATCTAGACACAAACCATAGCAGGGCTGGAAGATGAGGAGTGCCAGATTTGGAGCTTGGATGAAGCAAGAAGAGATGGCTATAGGAAAACTGCACTGTGCTTCATTATTATTGTGTAACATGTCTGCTACAAAAGGATGCAAATTTGACATAGTATCATGGCATTTCACAAATTTGAAAGCTTTTGAATTTAAATACAGCACTTCAGATTTTAAGAATGGCTTCAAACATTTCAATTACAAGGTAAATAATTGAGGGTGAGGTAAAGGCTTGGAGGAAAACAAAAACAAAATATTAAACTGATGGTCATATCCTAAAGAAATGAAAAAAACTGGGCTGATGATCAGAGAGATATACAGGGTGTGGGGAGGTTTTGCTTTATTTTACTTACTATTTATTTTTCTCAGACAAGAAAGATGTCTGAATGTCTTAATACTGAAGGTAAATCAGGAAGAAGTACAAGATATCTCATAACTGATGATTTATGAGAAAAGAGACAGGTAAACAACAGTAAAGAGCACAAGTGAGAGGGTTACCCTTAACGATAACAAAGTCAATAATAAACTTTATTTTACACTATTCTCTTGTGTAACATAATGGTGTATGACTCATAGAGATGTGAATGATAAATTAGAAAGCATGTACTAGGCACTTAAAACACATTCTCACAATATAATAGGTTACCAAATACAGAAAAACAAAACTCTTTTCCAAAGAGTATGGAAATAGTAAATACTATGCGCAGGATACAATCCTACCACCACGACTGACAAAAGGACAAAGAGGAGAAATATTCTTCAGTGGGAAATTCATGCCATTGCCAGGATATCTCTCATATGTTTCCATATCAGTTCTAGGGGTCCAATGGACATAATTTGGATCTAATTACCAAGAATGCATTGAAAACAAAATTTTAATTTCTATATAACAGTAACTGCTGTTTCACCTTAGCAAAATGAGACAAAAATAAGTAATGTGATTTTGTAAGCACTTGAAATTTTTCCTACCCAATACATAAGACATAGTCATATTAGACATAGAGACCTTAAGCAATTAAAAGAATATTTTTCAACTTAGGGTTACTTCTTCAACAAGGTTTTACATTCTATCTTTAAGAAGCATGTATCTTTTGAAAAAATCCAAGGACTCATTCTTGATGCTTCTCTGATTGAAAATCAACTTTATGGGAAGGAAGGTTGGTTTTCAGACTCACTAAATACATTAAAATGTTCTTTTGATCTCGTTTTCATTAGCCATTCTAATCTGAGTTTATAACATTACTCCTTTTTTATTTTTTATTTTGTTTTTGTTTTTTTTTAAGAAAATAGGACAAAACAAAACAAAACAGAATGAAAAAAGCAAAAGAAAACAGTATAGAGTCAAACATAATATAGCATTTCAAAGCAGAACACTGCAAGCTATACAGGTTTTCAAAACATAACAACAGGAGATTAACAATGGTTACCCTAGTGTCTCTTGCTTTCTTCAAAATTGTTGTTCTTACATTTATGGACAATAAACTCAAACAAAACAAAGTAGTATAAAACCAGATAAAAGAGAATAGCATTACATGTCTTCAAGTTGGATAACAGGAAATGAGCAATGGCTACTATAGTGTCTCATTTTTCAAAAGAGCTGTTCCTATTTTCTCACTTATTGCTAAGATAAAAAACAATGATACAAAATTTTAAAACAAGATAGTAGTAGAGTAACAATGGTTACTATATTGCATATTGTTATTTTGAAAGTAGTTGCTCAGATCACAAAATATAGGCATGAAATATTGATCAAACAATGTAAACACAAACCTTTCTTTTCAGTGAACTAGTAGAAATTAGTAGTATAGCTATCCTAACTATTTTTTGTGTATTTATTTCTATGGATTCATGGCTTTCAACAGAGAATGCAGAAGAACCACACCATTTTACTGAGAATGAAATCCATGAAAGACTAGTGTAACTCTGCCCAGCAGTGGTTAAAAACTCACCTAAAAGATCTCATTGGACCAGAAGTAATTAGCAGTGTGCTAGAACAAAGCCCAACGCTTATTAAATTGAGGTGCCACATTCCAGACAATGCACAACAACAACAACAAAATCACAGTATTTAACATCCAAACAAAATTACTAGATATGTAGAAAACAGAAGTAAACAAACCCAGACAGGAGACAAAGTCAATAGAATCAAATAAAAAAATAGATGAAAAGATGAAATAAGTAAATAAAGACATTAAAATGACTATGAGGTGATATAACTATGTCAGTTCCTTAAATGAGGAGAACAGAAGATCACAGAAAATAGACAAATAGAATATAAGAATTGAAGGGAATAAAAACACAAAATTCAAGAAGGAATCAGAAAGCTATGGAATGATTTTAAGCAATCTAATGTAAAATGCAATTGAAGTGTTAAAAAGAGGGTTCTTGTAATGAAAATACACTTTTAAAAATAGACAAATACTTTTGTAATTTGGTAGAATATATAAACCTACACTTGTAAGAGATTCAATGGAATTATACCAAAACATCAGAATCAAATTTCAGAAAATGAGTCACAGAAATTAAATCTTAGAAAGTGCCAGATAAATAATTTATATTTAAAGAAAGATACAAATAAAATACTAAGTAACCAAAAGACAATGTATCTTCAAATTGCTATAAGAAACTGAATTTAGAATTTTGCATGTACTCTGTGTACTGAAAGAAAATTTTAAAAGACTGAAAATGACGTGTTGCTAGGGAGACTATTCTAGGCAAATAATTAGCTATCACACACACACACACACACACACACACACAGGAGACTTATAGAGAGTGGGAAAACTGGGTAAGAATAGGTGTCAGAACTGAGTATCCAGTTGTAAGAAAGAAAAAATCCCAATACCCCTAACATGTAGAGAAACTTCAGCCTGTGCTACTTATCTTCCTCATTTTCCCTGAAACATGACATCAGCTCATCAGACAACTGTACCTTATGTGGTAGAAGCCAGAGTGCTATAAAATGGAAATGTCCTCAATGACAATTACTGTAAGTTAGTGAAGAAAGAGAGATGTGTGCCTGTGTGTTTCGTAAATACTGGAGATGTTGTTGTATATTTTTAATTTAAGAAGGAAAAACACTAATCTGAATGCACGCAAGAAATAAGTTTTTGTAAAGAAATAGTTTCAAAGTGCCCCTCTGTGTGCTGGAGGGAGTGGAGAGTGCCATGTGCTCAGAGAAACCAGAGAAGATACTCAGGGAGAAGACCCAGAAGCAGAGTATCCTGCAGAAGAGAGAGATGGCCTCAGAGATGCAGCGATTTACATTGGGAGGTGAAGCACACAGCCAATGTACTGCTGGATCATCTTCCCTGGAAATAACTATTCAAACCTTAAGAATTTGTTTAGAGCAAACTCATAGGAACTAAATGAAACTTTTACTTGATAAATATTGGAGATAGATACAGATACAGATACGGATGTGGATATAGATATGTAGATCATGCTCCAGACTACAAGAGAAAAAAGACAATGTCAAGAAACAGTCTGAGTGAATCTAAAAATTGCTGTCTTTATTGATATTATCAAATCTGACACACCACTTTTTCTCACTCCTTTTCAGCATGAATGATTTATATGTATTACAATGCCTGTGAACCTTCATTTCTTCATGAGTCAAAGGAATCCATTGGAATAAAGAGCCTCCTTAGCCCTCTCTGAATCTAACTCTCTCCATTGAATCTCTACTTTCTTTGGAAAAAATGGTCCAATCCTTCTCAGAAAGTTTAATTCAGTACTTACCTGGCAGGGGAAATACCATGATCAAGAAAGTTTAATTCAATCTCTAAAGCCCCCTTCACATTTAACAAAATGCTCTATTAGTCCCTTCAACTTAAAAATATACTTGTTTAGTATGAAGGAAATGTTTACAGCCTGTGAGTGATCATCAGAGGGATGAAGTTTTACACTATCCTTTACAGAGCTTTTCATAGCTTCTATAACCATGTATTTAAAATCCCCTTTGTAGAGGCACCTGCCAGATGTTACTGATGACATTGGCTTTCCTAAGAAAGAAAGGAAGCCATATGACCTGTTGCCAACCTCATGTACTTTGTTGAGACATAAATCAGTTCCAATAAGGATATTAGGTAGGAGGAAAGAGTGTTTTTATAAACTATAGAGAAGTAATAGTTGAGGAAATAACTTGAAATGGACTGAGGATTATTGGTGTTCCTAGGAGACTTGGAAGTGAAATATGTGTTCCTTGAAACCTCGCTTAGGTCTTTAGTCTTCTTTAAAGTGCTCTATGGTTCACTGGAAACCCTACTCCTTTCCTTTCCATCACTATTAATAACACTACTTTGCTGGTTTTAGGGCTTTCAGACATGTATATAAATGCCTGTTATTGCTCTCCATACGGGAAAACTGTAGGTCTCAGATACAATTGAATTGGTTCTTTACTGGCTACCAGTGTTCCTGATCATCATGAAGGAGAGCTACTGTTTATTGGTTGTGTGTGCCTCTGTGTGTGTGTGTCCATGAACTGTGCTCTGGTGCAAAATGTCCTGCATACAACAGAAGACTTTACTTCACACTGTCAGTAGGTTTTCTTAGGTTCTTTTCATTTTCTCAGATAGTAATTGCATTTCTTCTGCCTTGAACATGATCAGATCTCCCCACTTTTGCAGACGTGGTGATAAGATGTCATTGATAGAATTTCCTCCTGATTAGTTTCCTCAGGAAGCATCATGCTGTCCCACTTTTGTTCAACTTTGTGTGGTAAGATTAGGCTCACAGATCACTTATTATTAGCCTCAAAAGGCAAAAAGGTCACAGGAGCATATTCGAAACAGAAATACAGTGTGTGAGGAGAGAGAGAAGCTTTAGCTTGGAACTGAATGTGTGTGTACAAGACTCCCAGACGGAAAGTGGAAAAACCAAGGAATGGTCCTGGGATTGCTGTTCCAATCGAGCTGCTGGCAAACATGAAACAAAGAGTCGAAATCAAAGTCCTGGGCTAGAAGCGAAGTCAAGCCAATTTCTAGGTGTCAGAACACAAACCACAAAGAACCTAGTTCAGATGTCAGAACTAGAATCTCGGGTGAGAGTCAATGCTTGTGGAAGCAGAAAGAAGGAAAATGCTAGGAACGGCTGGTTCTGGAGCTGCCAGCCCATCAGGCAGGTCCTGAAAGAGAGAGCAGAGAGGTGTTGGGATTTAATTCTGGAAGAATTTCTGTTGGCAATCGGTTGCTTTACAGGGTCAGACACCCAGATTCTTAAAGAGCAGCAGGTCATAGCCTAGTGGGAGTCTGCTGGCTGACACTTGCTTTGCAAGACTGGTTTTCAGCGTCACTTCCTTCCCTTACGGGGTGTGTTTTTCTTTTCTTGATATATTTTATTCATTCATTTATTTTTAATTAAGTTTATTGATACATTTTAGACAGACACAAAGATCACATTGATCATACTGGATTTGTACCTGTACATGACCTGGATTATTCATTTTTTTCCCATTCTCCTCCCCTCCCTTCAACCCCTCTTTACTTCCTTATTTGTAAAAGCTTTCTTTCCATTTTTTCCTTCTTTTCTCATTTTTTACTTTTCTCTTTATTCCTCCCCCATCCACTTCTGCTTCCCATTGGAACATTTTTTTTCCTATTTAGCAATAGCTTTTATACATTTCTGTACTTTCCTTTTCTCACATCAGCGAAGCGATGCAATATTTATACATGTATGTCTATTTATTTCACTCAAGAGTGGTCTCAGCTGCATCAGTTTAGTAGAAGCAGCAAATAAATACATGAAAAATGTTCAATATCACTGGTCATTTGAGTATTGCAAATTAAAACAACGCTGTGATTTTGTCTCACTCCAGAAAGAATGGCTATCAAGAAATGAACTAATGCTAGTGGGGCTGTAAGGAGAAAGGAAGCTTTCTCCACTGCTGGAAGTGTAGACTGGTGGAACCACTGTGGAAATCAGTGTGGAGATTCATCAAAAAACTAAAATTAGAGGTTCCATTTGACCCTTCTATCCTCTTTCTTGGTATCTTCCTGAAAGAATAAAAAACATTATATCATAGCAACATATGCACACACATGTTTATAGCACCACAGTTTGTAATAGTTAAATTTTGGAAACAGCCCAAATGCCCATCAGTCAATGAATGGATAAAGAAGATGTGCATTTTTTTAAATGATGGAGTACTACTCATCCATAAAGAAGGATCATAAGGTGTGTTTTTCTAACTCATGACTCAGCTAGCAACAGCATGTCTTAACTAGCTGTTTTGCAAAGTGAGGAGACTACCACAGAGCTGCTACTTCATCAACTTAGACAATTGTGCTCATGTCTGCAAATGGTCCAGTTCATATGCCAGGGTGCTTTGTGAGTGTGCCTACTCTAGAGATTTAAAATAAAAATAATGTTTATAGAAACACAAAACAATTTTCCCACTCTCACCTGAGGAATTTCTGGGAATGCAGTATCTTCACCTGCCCATAACCACATCAGAATGCCTTCAATTGGGACTTGAGACCTCTCGTCTCTGTGCTCAATCATGACACAGTGTTTGATAATGGTTCCCCCTAAGCACACCTACAAGCCCCTCATCATTCACGCTGTAAAGTACAACTGGATGGCTTCTTTCTTTAGGTCTAAAAAGGATTTCAGTGATACTGGTCCTTGGTTGTTACCAACCTTTGTTTCCCAGCTCCAGCTCTGCAGAACATGATCCTGGTGTGGAGTGAAAAGCAGGTGAGTTGGGTAAACACTACCAGATCTCCAAACTTCTGTGTTCATTCACCTCCTATCCTGAGACTACGCCTTTTCACTCCAGCTCCCTTCTCCCCTAGAATTAATTCTTCTTTATACAGGCTCCTGGCAAGACTTGTCCTTGGTCATCCATTCAGTCAAGAGAAGTTTGAGTCCTAATGGAGTTCTGTAGCAAGGTACTGTGGGCCCCATGACCACAGAGCACTGGTGTTCTCTGGGGCTGGAACAGACATGGGCGTGAACATTCTTCGAGGTAGGGAAAGGTTGGACAACCAAGAGTTTTACTTTTGAATCTCACTTAGGGTCTTAGAGTCTTGAAATAGCAACCTCTTTATTCATAGAGTGAGCAGCTACAGAGTCTCTTGAGGATTTCAGACACAGAGGTGGGATCTTTCTAAATTGGTTCTTCTTCAATAAACTAGGGAGGCCTTTATAAGATTCCTTAACTTCATCATGGAGTACAGAATTGTCAACCATCACCTTATTTATTCTATGAAGACTTTGTACTCATCTTTCTTTTTTTCTTCTTCTGTTGGATTTTTAACTCTCTCTCTCTCTTTTCCTCTCTCTCTCTCTCTGAAAACTCAAAAATATTCCAACACTAATAATGAAGCGTGAGACAAATGGAGTCATTAGGTCTGACTTTCTGACCTTCTTCCACTCACACGTACTAATTGATTCTCACAGTTATCTGAATGATATTATCATCTTCATTTTGTCTTGAAGGAACAGAGGCCAGAAAAGTTAAGCACTTTGTCCAAGGCAATACAGATCTCAAGAGACACAGGAAGATTTGTCACCCAGGTTTGTTTTGGAAGTTAGCGCCCTGTTCCTTTTATTTATTTGAATGGCCACTTGGCTATTTCAGCCTCCTTTTCCTTTCCTTTAGGTCAGTAATACTAATCTCATTAGATGGCTTAAATTAAATTAAATATGGATTAATTGGAAAATGTGCATATGATTGGCACAAGCCTTAGGTTTATGAAGAGCTGAAAATACTGTCTTCAGTTGGGTTGTTTGTGACATTCTCCTTTCTTTTCAGAGGAAGGCTCTCCATTTAAATGAGTAGGAAGCTAGTGCTCTCCAAATGCTTAAGATAGTATGGAGCAAGACCTCTCTAGACCTTTCAGAGAGCTGGGAAAGGCAGAAAACAGAAGGTAAGTCTCTCAGGGTTCAGGAGAAGAGAAATTTGTAAGTGAGATTGAAAAATGTGCACCAAACTAGGAAGAAAACTAGGAGATGAAGTTTTATAAAAACCAAGGGTAAGAAGACTTTGGTGATCTTAAATTTTTCAAAGCAATGTGTCATACATATTTATAATAGCTAAGCGCATGTGACTCTTTATAGGACTCTCTGTTGCATTATATATATTAATATCATGTCACCCACAACAATACCTTCAGATGAATAATATTGCTACTCCAATGTTACAGAATAGAGAGCTAAAGCATACAACAGTTGATATGCAAAGTCTGTGAAATGTAATATCACTACAAATTTAGCAGCTCATGCAAAACACATTTGTTACTACAAGTCTGTGGGGTTTTTTTCTTTCTTTCTTTCCTCTTTCATTCATTCATTCATTCATTCTTTCTTTCTTTCTTTCTTCCTTTCTTTTCTTTTTTTGGCAGGGGGAGGATTGTGCTGGAGACTGAACACAGGGTCTTCACTCTGAGCTATACCCCTTACACATCAGGCCTTTTAAATTTGTTATTCAAATAACATTAAGGGAACTTGCTAAAGCACTAAGGGACCCCCCCAGCTAGGCTTGAATTTGGCACCCTCCTGCCTCAGCTTCCCAGAGTGCTGGGATTATAGGTTAGTGTCTATTCCATGGTGCTTGTAGGCTCAGAGTCCAGTTACAGCTTAGCTAGATCCTTTTCTCAGAGCTTCAGAAGGCTACAATTGAGGTCTTGGTCAGGCTGGGTTATCATCAGGATACTTTAGCAACTGCATGAGCAATGTGGTTGGTTTGGGGTATAGAAAAGATAATTAAAGTTAGTCTAGCATATCCCCACTTCTCTTTACTACTTATTACACTACTGTAGCATAGTTATATTCCCTAAAGCCTTATGTCCCACCTTAGGCTTAGATCACAACAAACTCAGAGTCTGGACAGCTTTACATATCCTCTACATCCTCTTTAAAAGATGAAAACAAACCTTAAAAATAAATCAAACATAACATTTGAGAAACTTAACCTCTCTCATGGTAGGAGATCCTGTCTAGCCCTGGGAAAGCAAACAGAGGGAGGAGGGTAGTTAGTGCACCTGTCAAAAAGCCACATGGATTCCACCAAGATTCGAGGTTGCTGGATACTGAGAGTAACTGAGGGCTTTTGAAATGGTGTGATTGAGTTTAATTTTGAAAAGATGACTCTGCATGAATGAAAGAAAGACGGATCTGGCAGCAGGGAGTCCAGTAGGTAGCTGCTCCAGATGAGAAAATTTGAAACTTAAACCACAACAGTGACAGAAGAAAGAAAGCAAAGGAGTAGGTCAGAAGCCATTCAAAAGGGTTTTGTGACTTTAATCTTTTAAATTATTTTATGGGTAATTTATTATGTCTTAGGCAGAGCAGATGGGAATAATTCCCACTCCTGTCACTGAGGCGGTTAGTTAGTTCAAGGAGTATGAAAAAGGTTAGGGGGTTTTCTGTCCATGAAGTGAGAAAAAAATCCATTTTACTTGCAATTATTTTGGAAAAATCAAGTGAGTATTATCTATGATACATCTTTACCATATTAATTTCTATTTATCAATTTGTATTCTTAAAAAGTAATTATAACCTAGGCACTATATATTTAATCTGACAGTAAATCAGTACCATGAAGTAGTTTCTCTAGTGTGAACTCCATTGTACAAATGAAGAAATCAAAGTACTGTTGTGAATAACCATAACTAACTCATCTCATTACAACAACACAATCTCCTTCATTTAGTGTATGAGTTGCATAGTAAACAAAAATGAATCTAACTGGTTGTTCTGCTCCTGACTTTTGTTGGCATATGTTGCATGGGTAGAGACAAACAAGTTAAGCCAAGTCATATTGTTTGGTCACTGAGCCATTCCTCTTCATCGTGCAAGATGAAACCAGTGGCTGGACATATGAAAATGTGGGTGGATAGCTAGAGAGCAGTTGGATAAATACATCTTTCTCAGCACACTTCTTTTAAGGCAGTTGAAGCCACTTGACTTCATACAGCATGCGAGGGGTAACTCTTAAATTTTGTTAAATAGAAGTAAAACACTCGTGAATATTTGGGTACATTTCCTGTGGCACTTCATCATCACAATGTTTCCTTCTTTGAAGTTAATGTTGTATCCAGCCCTGGATTCTAAACTGAGCTTCTCTTGCTTAGACCATTTAGGGCCATTCAAACCCCAGATTCGCAATTTTGTGGCCAGGCCCCAATCCAATGACCAGTATTCAAGCCCATCTGGCCTGTCCACCAGGAACAGTGAGAAAAAGGGAAGGTGGATGGATATCTGATCCACTTGACCTTATGAATTACTGGTTTGGAAACAACTAGACCTAGAAATATGTCTTCTATTTCTTAAGAAGTTTTGTTTTTGCTTTCACTTTCTATAATTTGTCTTGGTAGAGTAATGTTTAATAGATTTATTGTAATTCACTGTCTTGTTTCTTGTAAGGCATTATCAGATGGAGATTCAGAGCAAAAAGTTCATCCATTAGAGTTCACTAAATAATGATAAAAGCATTGAGTTGTGATATTTTTCACATTGTGATTTTTGAACTCTTTATTTGGGCGGGGAATACCAAATTTCATTCTTCAGTGTGCTTCCTCCCTCAGGATAAACTTTTCCCTCAGCTACAGAAGATAATGTTCTATTTTACTTGGATTCAAGTATCTTTTCTTTCAGGGTGTGGTTTGCTTTATACGCCCATCATATAAGCCTTTTATTTTTTTGCTGCTTAATTTTTAAGGGACTATACATATTTGTAGTCACTTTTATCAGTGAGCCAACCATTTATTATTGGAGATCAGAGCATAGATGAATGATGACCACAGCCTCAAACTCTACTGTGGGAACGTCTTTGGATTTTAACTCACCTGAATTTAGCTGATTTTTATGTGTTATATTTCCAAGAGTCTTAATTAGTGAGAGATGTGGTATGACACAGTAGAAAATCTATCACCAGCTTTGTTATGACAAAAGCAGTAAGTTATGCACTAACCCTAAATTTATTAATTTCAACATTCTTTCTTCCTTTGTCCTTCTGTCCTTCTGTTTACCTTCTTTCTCCCTTTAACGGCATATTTACTGTCATTGCTATGCATTCAACTCTGTTTGCCACAGAAGAAAATACAGATTCCCTATCATGAATTCTATAATATTAGCACAGAAATATATTAGCACCTCTGAGATATTAGATATGAGCCTTTCTGTCCCAGGGCGCACAGATACCAAGGAATATCAGGTATGCTTCCCTCTGAATCTTGCATTTTGCAGTATAAGTACAGGTGAGTACAATGGGAGTGAGAGTTTCTAGCACAGGTATCATCAAGACTGAGATTCTATGGAAAGAACAGAAGAACAAGTATGACTGCAGTGCTGAGATGGGTCCTGAAAGGTGAGCTGGGCATAGGCTATGAGAAGGATCTATGAGGGAGACAGAGAA
>RJWT010004595.1:0-32942 GCA_004365215.1 Cuniculus paca
AGGCATTTGGATCTGAAAGTTGGTACTCAGTCCAGCAGTCAGCCTGAATCCCTGCCCATTGCCTACACCCGGAAGACCCCAGTGATCTGACTGTTTTCTCTATCTACTAACATAAGCAAAGACACACCTTGGCTTGGATGATTGCCACAGACTGGGGTGTATGGACAGAAGAGCTTCTGGACAAAGGTTGGGGGGTGGGCACCTCACAAACTCACAGGCCATAAAGCTGACCAGAAAATAACAGTGACTTGCTGGATTCCAAGACTTGTAGAAAAATTCTAGAAAAATAACCCACTATTCTAGAAAAATAACCCATTCATTCAAAATGACAAAGGATTTTTTTTCCTTGAAATTTTTTTCTTTGTTTTCTATTCATTATTTTTGAGGGGATTGGGTTTTTTTTTAAAATAATTTTTCCTTTATATTGTTTCTCTCCATATTTTCTTTTTTCTTTCATTTTGCACTCTGTTTTTTCCTCTTGCTGTTCGTTCTTTTCTATTACTTTATTCTAATACTATTAATTTCCTTTTATTCCTCAATACCTCAACAGAATCCTTTATCTCAATTTTCTCTCCTCCTCATCTTCCATTAGTTCATTTTTCAAATTCTACTTTTTCCATTCTCTGATTCCCAACATTCTTTAGTATAAACATCAAGCTTTATGAATCTTTAGATAGTTAGTTAACGCTGTTCCATCATTAGTAGAGGTATAACAGCTATATTTAGTAGATACTTATTATAGGTCAATATTCACTTTGTCTTATTGTTTATACTCTGATTTTACTGCTATTATCAAGGTGGCATAGCTGTTGGTATTCTGTTATTTTCTACAGTAACTAGCTTGCCTTTGTGTCATTAACAATACTGTGGTCCATTCCCAGAGAAGCAGTTGCTGGACAAACGCAGTTTCCTTTCCCAAATAAACGAAGTTTGTTGGATAATGGGACAGAGGCAAACATCTATAATTAGCTATTCCTTGAACATATCACTGAAAAGCAGACACTAATTAAAGAGGTCAATGCCAGGCATGGTGGTGCACAACTGTAATCCCAAAACTTTGGAGGCTGAAGCAAGAGAATCATCATGAGTTTGAGGCCAGGCTGAACTGCATAGTGAGACCATGTTTCAAAATAAGTAAATAAATAAAATAGAGGTCTCCATACTACCAGAAAGGTTTTCAACTATAATCAACTCACAAGTCTCAGAACAAAACAAAAACAACGCAAACATAAGAAGACAAGGTAAAAAAATGCCTACAAAATCTTTCAAATGACCCAAAACTGATCCATAAGGCATTGAGGGAGAGAAAATAAAAAACCACACAGCAGAATTATTTGAAAGGATAACAGAGTAGATATTTTATAAAGCAGATCAGTAAAGTACTTGGCAAGTTCAAAGAAGATATAACTGAACAGATAATGGAAATAAAACAGAGAGTCTATAGAAGACACCAGTAAAAAGCTAACAAAGCTGAAACAAAACAGGAATGTCCATTATAGAAAAAAAAATTAGAGTCCATTAAAAGTATAAAGCAGAAATTCACAAGATTAAAAATTCTATTGAAATATGGGCAGCAGAATCAACCAGCATAAAGGCAGAATGTCAAAAACTAGAAGGCAAGGTTGTTGTTGGTAACCAATTATTGAGAGTTACCTTAAAAATAAGAAAACATGAAAAGTGAATCCAACAGCTGCTAGAAGACATGAAGACCAATCTAAGATTAATTGGAACTAGTGAAAAAAAATCACAAGATGCCACAAATGACTCTTTAAAAACCTATTGATGGAAATAATAGCAGAAAATTTTACAAATATGGAGAAAGCATTTAGCATTCAGATATCTGAGGCATATAGAACCCAAATATCCACAATCAGAAAAATACCTCTCCATGACACTTCATAGTCAAAAAACTACACAAAAATAGAATCTTAATAAAACATTTAAGAAAAGCAGTAAATCACTTATAAAGGAACATCCATTAGAATTACAAAAGACTTCTCAACACAAACCTTAAAGACCAGGAAAGCTTGGAGAAAAATGTTTCAAGATCTAAAAGAAAACAACTTTCAACCCAGACTAACATATCTTGCAAAATTATCTTTCAAAATTGATAGAAAAACAAGATATTTCCATGATAATCTAAAGAAATTCATGACCAAAAACTACCACTCCAAAAGTTTCACAAGGATATTCTAGAAAGAAACAATGGAGCTAACGATGCCAAAAGGTCCAGTAAAACGTATTTATCAGATAAAATGAGCAATTAAGTGGAAGAAAAAGAAAGGAAAAATGCAACGGGAAAATAATGCAATGACAGGAATAAGTCAATAACTTTAATAATAACTCTCAAAGTGAAGAGCCTTGATTCCTCAGTCAAAAGACACAGACTGACAGAATTGATCAAGAAACAAAATCCAATGATATACTGTATACAAGAAGCACATATAACTCAAAAAAAATTCATAGACTTAAAAAAAAGGGGATAGAAAACAATATATCATGCAACAGAAACCTGAAAATAAGCAGGAACACCTATACTATTTATACACAAAGTGGATGTTAGGCCAAAACTGACCGAAAGAGGCAAAGAAAGTTGATTAAGGGAACAATTTAACAGGAAGAGATAACAATTATAAACATATATGCTCTTGAAAACAGTGCACCCAACTTCATTAAACAAACACTACTGGACATAAAAGATTAGATAAACACAAATACAATTATTGTGGGGGACGTGAATACCCCACTATCACAAATAGATAAATTAGATAAAAAAATTAAAAAATAAAATCAGAGTTGAACCAAACCTTCAAACAAATGGGCTCAATAGCTACTTACAGAGTATCCCACCCAATAGCAATAAAATACACATTCTTCCAAGCAGCACATGGAAGTTTGTGTATACTTTTATATACTTTTATATACTATACAGTATATACAAGGGTTCTTCAAAAATTTGTTCATGGATTCAAAACTTATCTATGGATTCAGATTTCCACAATCTCCATGAAACTGACAATATAAATACCATATTAAAATTCAAAGAATAAGAATAACCAAGATGATACAACAAAAAAGAGTGACATGATGAAAAGTGGGAGTACTTCTCAACTAGCTATGCAACTATAGTAATAAAATAGATATTGCCTCAGAGACAAACAAGTAAATAAAATCAAGTGAAGAATGAAGGAAGAAGGTCACTCATATATGATCGTTTAATTTATAATAAAGATTACAGTGCAGAGCAGTGGAGAAAGGAGGGTCTCTCAATAAATGGTTTTAGGTCAACTGCATATCCAAGTGGGAAAGAAAGTGAAACTAGATCCCTACATCATCAATGTTTAAAAAATAAATTCTACATGGATTCGAAGTTTTAAGTAGGAAATGCCAAAGTTTGCATTCATCTTCAGGATCTTGAATTAAAGTCAACTGAATATTTAAAAAGTCCTAATCATAGGGGAAGCGATTCATAAATTACAGTAAAATGAAGAACTTCTACTGAAAGACTTTCATTTTTTAAAAAGCAAGTAAGGAAGTTATGGAATTGAAGAAAGTATCTGTATCACTTACACCCTACAAAAAAATCACGCACAAACCTAAAGAGTTACTACAAACAATTTTAATGAGACAGCCCTACAGAACTTAATAGCTATTTCACAAAGAAAGAAAACCAAATGGCCAATAAAACTATGAACACTACCCAACCTCAATAGTAAATCAAGGAAATGCAAGCTAAGATCACAAATCAATATCACTATAAATCCACCAAGATGATAGAAATTGAAAAGGCCAATAAAATCATGGGATAATTCACTAACCTGTGTATTGGTGACCTGAATGTGTAGTGTCTTTCATAATAAATTAAAATAAAATTTAAAATACTTTGAGGAGAAGAACCAGTAATAAATCACTTAAGAAAGACAACAAAAATATTCTAATCAAGGCAAAACTGCTGAAATGATACTTATGAAATGGGGAAGCTTTTGTAAGATTTTCAATTCAACTAATAATTTTTTAACCTATACAGTCAATTTTGATGATACTGCTGCTGTTTTTGAGGAGGAGTAGATACAATTTTTTGGTTTATTTTTTTAAATATCCATGGTTGAAAAAAAATTATAAACAAAGAAGGGAGGTAAAAACACAGTATACCTTACCAGGTATTTAAATTTACTATTTAGCTAGTGTAATTCACATACTCCGGCACTGATACAAAAATAGACAGAATTATAGAACAGAATAGAGTTCAGAAATAAATCTATAAAAGCAGCATTTTAGTTTGGTGGGAAATAATTGGTTTATTAATAAAAGATCCTAACATAATTGGCTCTCTGTTTGAAAGTAAACAAGCTAGATCATCTATCTCTCAACATACACCAAAATGAATTCCAGATGGATAAAACTTTAATGCCAAAATATTTTTGAAATTTTTAAAAATTAGAAAATTAAGATATTTTACAGCCATTAGGCAAAGAAAGGTTTTTTATATGTGACATAGTTGCCTAAAGCCATAAATTTAAAAACAGACATATTTTGACTTCATAAAATTAAAATATATATGATGAACCCACTATAAACAAAATAAAAATAACTAAGAAACTATTTGCTCATGATACAGGGTAGTGCTTCTAATAAGCTAAAAAAAAAAAAAGTCCCTAATGTAAACAAATGAAAAAAAGTGGAAGAAACAATGAACAAAAGCTATGAATAGGCAATTTACGGAAAATTTTATCAATTTGACCAATAAGCCTAAAAAGATGCTAAGTCTCACCACTGCCTAGAGAAATGGAAACTAAAGTTACATTTTTTATCCATATCAACAAAATTAAAAATATTTATGACATTTGGAATCGAAGACACAGGAAATAGACACGGATATTTCATTGCTGGGACCTCAAGTGGTTCAAGCTTCTTATAGTAAAATAACATTAAGAAGTCTGGTAACTGCAATTAACCTTTGAAATATGCATGTTTCAGCTAAGCAACTTCACTCTGGAGAATACTCCAGAGAAACAAAAGCAGTGTAAAGTGATAAATATAAAGATGAGAATTGCAAAACTTTCTGTAAAGACAAAAGAAAAAGAAAAAGTTCTAGAAGTGAATGTCATAGAAATACAAATAATTAAATACACTGTGGCCTAGCCATTCTACAGGTACAGTTCTTAAAAAAAAAAAAAAAGGAAAAAGGGAAAGAAAGAGAAGGAAAAGAAAAGAAAAAAATGAGAAGACTTAGATCAGTACTTCTTTACCTCCAGGGGTGTCCATGATGCATTGCTAACTTACATGTGAATGAGTAGATTGTGATAAAAAAATTTTCCAAAACAGCTACTTAACATCCAACATGAAAACAGTATTATTTGGGAATAGAGAGGCTATGTCTTTTCAACTGTTTTGCCAATTATAACAAGCACACATTTTTTAATAAAGGATTTTACTAAGGGATTTCATTTCTAGAATATTTGTTGACTGATTGGAAATAGATGTTTGGACCTCTCCCATTATAATACTTCTTTTTCTCAACTTTTCTGTCATTCTTGCCTAGATTTGGTTCTCTCTCTCCCTTTTCCTCTTTGTTTCTCGCCCTCTTTCCCCCTCCCCCAACCAGTCTCTCTCCCTCTCACTCTTTCCCTTTCCTCATTCTTAAAATAAACCATTTCTATTCATTTCTTTTCATAGCCATTTCTTTCTTGTGTGTTCACAGTCTCTAATTCACTAATTAATAACTGAATTCCTCTTCAAATTCAGAGTGTAGGAAATAGATATGGAAGTAAAAAAAATTAAAACAGTAAGATAGTTATACCTTGAATTCCTAGAGATAAATATGCAAAAGTACATTTTTAAACATGAAAAAATAACCAGCCACCTGGGGCTATTAAGCCTATAGAGCAGAGCTCTGGAGAAAGAGAAAATATTTTAGCAAATGAACAAAGAGGACAGCAAACAATGTTTATATATATTATCATTTGCTCATTCTTTTATTTCAGCAAGATTAAGTTGTCTGATAAACTGCATGAAATATGGAAAACTTCCTTTTAGGCTAAAATTATACTTCCAATATTTTTTTCCTGAAAAACACAGAATAAGTAAAGATATTAGCTAGCAAAAATGATCGACAAGAGTTAATCCTGAATTTGAATTTGGATGGGGCACAAGAATACAATTCAGTGTTATTTTATTCTCCACTATGTTTTTAGTATTTATAACTTAATTCATTCTACAAAAGAAATATGGTCCCTAGTCTCACATATTTACATGGATATAATGAGTGTAAAATAAAGAATACAGATGCTGTGATAGTGCAGGTTATGGTTTGTGTATAGATGCACCCCTCCCCCCAAGCCTCATGCAGTCTTGGGTAGCAGGCTTCTCAGAGGTGGCTAAATCTAGTTCGTGATTGATTCATGGTCCAGTGCTGAGACTAAGGGTTTGAATGCTACATTCACCACAGAATGGGGAGCCTGTGCACAATAGAAGAGACAGAAAGGGGCATATTATCCATCACCTCCTTTGTTGCTTTTGCTGTCTTCCGTAGCCCTGAACGGGTTGTTCCTCTGCCTTGAGCCACCTTGCCTTGCGACCAGCAACCGATTATGGACTAAAACCCCTACAAACTGTGAGCTAAATATACCCTTCTTCCTTTAATTTCAGATGAAGGGTATTTTGTCTCAGCAACAAGAAAAGTAACTTAAACAGTGCATAAACTTTTCATTCTCTCGTTTGATTGATTGGTTATAGATTGATTTGTTATATTTGTTAAATGTGATGATTTGCTGGGGATAATTTTTTTAAGGTAGCTATTTGCTTTTCTCTAAAGAGAAATGAAAGTGTTTGAATTGGGGAGTGCAGTGGAAGAGGAATTGAAAGATGACTGCTACTCGCAACTGCACTATTGGAACAAAAGAACATGCAAGGATTCTCCTATACTTCTGTTTATTTCTCCTCTTCTCATTGCAGCACAGTTTGACTGCCTCAGAGATAGGAACCAAAGAGGGGAAAATATGTTAGAATTGGGTAAATAAGCCCCTTAGGCTCTAGGTTATCTTCTAGAAAATAAAAATATACTTCACAATAATGTAGGCAGAATTTTATTATTTAGGAAATTTTGTCCAGCATAAAGCAGAATTATAAATTCATAAGGTGAACTAGCATAGAAATATCTATATGTCAGCTTCCTCTCACAGATTAGATCAGAGCAGAACAGCAAAATATGGTGCCCAAGAGGGAAGCGATCTTCCCTCTTCATAATTCTACCTCCCTAGGATAAAACCTCTGAACAAGCAGCAATCAAAAATTTGTTGAGTTTTTGCACACATTAAGATCTTTCTAGAAGTTGTACATTGGAAATACTACTTTAAATTCACAAGGTAAATTTGCTGTTAAAAGAAACAAATGAATTATTTTAGTGTGTATAAATACTCTTTAAACAATATTAGCTTTAGATTTTTAAATACTATTGTATCTTTCTGAGAAAAGGAAGTACTTGTATTATTAAACTGGGGCAATGAAAAATTCATACTCTTATGAAGGTAGAAAAATCATTCCAATGTTGCTATCAATGCTATCACTAGATCATTACTAGGAAAAGCATACTTCTTTTCCACTATATAACATACCCTAGTTTTTACTAAGAGGAAAATCTAGAGATTGTCCAGCTTGTATAAGATCAGCACATTTAACTTAATTCAGCTCTCCTAGAAGTTCAATTAATTCTGGTTTGCTTTTTGCTTCTCTCCCATCTATAGATTTTTTTCTTGGGTTTTTAATTTATTGATGGCATTTTTGTAAGCTGCAGCACCACTTGTTTCTAGACCCTTGGCATTTGTGTTGATAAATTGTTGTGTAAATACCTTACGGTCTTCCTTTACAGCCCTTGTCAGCCTTTCCCAAATATATTTCCAATATTGGTGCTTTTATTTCTATTCATATCTTAAACAAAAGGAGAATATTCACCTGTGTTCTGGGAGAAGGCTTGAAGTTTATAAAGCAAGATAAATGAAATCGCATTCTACTTGAGAAAGAATGTGATACATCAAAATATATCTTTTCTTCCCTATCTTGAGCCTACTGCTTGATTTTCTTTTTCAGAGGTTAAAACTCAACTTCAACAACACTCTCACGCCAATGAAAGTTTTTCATTTCAACAGCCATTCAGTACTCATTCTGTTGCAGGCATTGGAACATCACATCACAGACAAATAGGACACAGGCCTGTCCAGCAGGAGCACACATTCCTGCATAGGAGAAAGACTGTCCAGTTATTATATAGCAAGATGATTAATGATATATGAGAGATATTACCGTATGATGGGAACTTTTAAGTTACTCTTAAAACATATAAAAAGAAGTGAAATACATGAATCAAATGTAGGTAGGAAATTAGAATGCAAGAGAAAATATTACTTACGATGCTAAAACTTTGCCTAGATAACACATTGGTTCTCGTTGTCCTTGGCTATTGAAGACCTATGTATTCTTTAGCTCAGTCTTCTGTCCTAGAACATCCCAAACTGTTTGGGTTTCATTACCTTTAAATTTATAACCTACTCCTTTCTAATCGCTCCCCTACACCAGGCAATTCACCTTCCTAGGTGTACTCCCGAGGAGTAGGGATATGTATCCCTAATCTAGTCTCTAAATTAGTTGCCTGTTCCTGGACTTCTTTTCCCTAGCTGTCCCCACCAAAGTTACTCCAGTTCTTACAGACTCAATCATCATTTTGGGGGGACCCAAGAGCATCTCCTATTGCCCATCCCCAACCAATGACTGACATTAGCATAAATAAGATATCAGTGTAAGAAATCACAAACTCTAGAATATGAAACCTACCAAGAAACACAGATCAGAGAGATAACAAAAAAGAATCTAAGCCTATCAAGACAGGGCAGAAATAAGATTTTCCTCAGACAAGCAAAATCTGAGTAGGCCGACTTTTCATGGTGCCCTTCAAGGTAAGCAGGTTGATTGCTTCCTTCTTCAAATCTGGAATTTTTGTTGGTATTTTGGTTTGTTTATGTTTTATTTTGTTTGGTTTTAAATGCCACCCATAGTTTCTTCCCACATCTTAATCACCCAAAAGGAAAACTATAGTTTTCTCATCACACAGAGGCCTTATTTAGCCATTTTGACCCACACTTAAAGTAACAAGAATCATGTCAGGAAAACTGAATGGAGAGAAAGAGATAAGCACTTGCATCTGAGTTCAATCAGTCACGACATTCAACAGGCACTCAAAAGAAGGGGCTATTTTAGCCTCATAGTACTTTGAAAAAAAATCCTGGCACCTTCAAAGGAAAGTCAATGAAAACCATCTCTTAGTATATTTTTGCTCTTTTCTGTGAATCTAAAACTTCCCCAGCTGAAATTCTGGGACCGGCCAACTCTGGGCTTCCTGCTTGTGCCTGGCCCATGAAACACACTGTCCGAATTCTTACTGTGGAAGAAGTCAAATCTTCTCTACTTGTTTAGGCTCTCATCTAGTTACCTCGTGCCTTTTTAGAAACTAAAAATATTTGGGATTAGATTTTCCATACTTTTTTTTAAAACAAGGATATAATACTAGGTATTATTAAAGGCAAATTCTCCAGATCTGCCTTTTCACAGAAGACAGAGGGTTTTCAAACATCACCCAGCCTGCTACTTTGTAATACATTTCCCAACTGAAGCTTCATTTAATAATTATTCAGCATAATAGCATATCTTGTGTAAACTTGTGCCATGAACTTTTTACCTCATGAGTATGTACTAATGAACATGGAAAGATAAAATTAGTCAAGACTGCCTCAGAAATCTTCAACTTCTTGAATACTTTTAAAGCACATAATCTGAAAATGTTTACATGACTCCTATATAGAAAAAATATGAGAAAGTGTTGGTTCAAGGATTCTTGAAAATTAGCCAGGATTTGGTGAATTTCCTCATAGAGGCAATAATATAAATTAAATTGTGGGTACCAAGCTTCATTAATGCATTTGATCATGTGCATTTAATTGCACTAATGAGGTTAGTGCTATTTAACATGAATTGCACTACTTTAATATTAATTGCATTAGCTTAGCACTAATTGCATATTTCCATTGTAGTAGACCTTCATGTACACTCAAGGGTCCCAGAGCACATCATTTATTTCAACATACCTTCTCTTTACATATAACTTTGCCCAAAGTCCAGGGTACATAAAGAAGAATACTAACATTAATTTAGTAACTACTAAGTGATGAAATGGGAGACTATGTGAAGTCATTCTTAATTTCTTATTGACAAGATATTTGAAAATATACTCACTGAAAATCTCTTTGGGCCTATGATTATAAAATAATCCTATGTAAATATAGGAATTTTTTTAAAATTTCAACTGAGAGCATGCTCTTACACTCTAATGTAAAGAGGAATAAAACAGTGTTTCTGGTCTCAAAAAAACTTGTAGAAGAATATGCAAAGCATATGCCTAAAAAAGTAAATGCCCTGTAAGGAATAATGCATTCATAAGCAGCAAGGGTCTAATAATATTGACCATGAGATCTGGAGATAGAGGCAGCCATGCAAACTAGTTTCACAAAGTATTAATCCTAGGCTGGAGCACGTTATGAAACCTAATTTCCACATTTGTCTTGGTGGGAGAATCTATGGAAACCACTTTATGCCATGTCCTGACTGAAATAAGAACTGTAAAAAGTACTGGCTCTCTTCCCTTCCCTCCCTGATGGTTCACATCATGTGTGGAATTTGAGAACACTTTTTTAAAAATTTCAGATTTCTGAACCACAGAAGAAAGTGTCCAAAGCTGGGAATATAATTGCTACTCTGGTGGGCAGCCTACACAGTAATTATACCTTACTAGTATATTACTTCTTCCCTTTTAAACAGTTTCCCACATGCAAGGGGTTGTGGGAATATGGACAATCAGCACAGGATGGATCTTTCATTATCACTTAATCCTGACCACAACTTGCTTCAGAGTTGACTCCCACATATAACTCCGAATGCTTTATGTTGCTGCAAAAAACTTATTTCCAAGCAGATACAATGTCATTATATAGAAATAATCTTCTGTTATTTCTCCCTTATTTATTGTTTAATTCTTCCCTTGTTTAAAGTGACCTAGCAAAACCTGGTTAGGAGAAACCTCAGCAAATTTTTAGAAATCCATTTGGAAGATTCCATTGAGGGAGGGGAAGATTGAGAGTCTATGAACATTTGAGAAAATGCCAAGGGCTTATCCAGAGCTTGCTTATTAAACCTCAGACCTAGTTAACAACAAGTTCTTTCTTTTTAGGTGAATAAGGAATGATCTCTAAGGTGCCTTCTGGCTCTAAATTTCTGTGATTTAAAGTGAACAGGGTTTCCTTGAGATAGCAAGCTTTTTAATGATAGGAGAAGTGATCTGAACCCTTAAGCTCTTCTTCAGAAATTCATTTCAAGGGGCTGATTTATGCTTTCAGTATTCATCAAAGCTCAAACCTGTTCTTGCCGGGTGCAGGCAAACCTCTGCTAAGGACATGCCATTACGGGACGTGCACAGCAGCACAGCAGGCATGTTCAAAGCAGGTATACAACATGGGGGCAGGTCCGTAAGAAATGTTCAAAGCTGATCAAATGTTTTCTCACTTCACTATCCCAGCCTGGGGCAAGGAATGAACTGCAGTGGCCAATGAATCTTAGTTGTGATTTTAATTAAAATTACTATTTGTTCTCCATCTAAATTCTTAATTTAGGCTCCTTTTAAATGCTTTCCAACACAAACCCTTGAGTTGCTTTTGACAATTCAATATACACAAAAATTGCCATTCAGGTTTGAACAGTCTTCTTACAAGGGAGAGACTCTGGCTCTGAGAAGCTAATAGGCTGGGCATTGATTTAAGAGCCTTACATAAACTCATTTAATCTTCAAAATTACCCTACAAGGTGAGGATGATTAATATCACCATATTATAGCTGAAGAAAATTGAAGCATAGTAAGTTTCCCAAGCTTCCAGAGCTATTAAGAGATAGAGATAGATTACAAACTCAAGAGCCAAACCTTGCCTTACAAGGGGTCCAAGTGAGATAAATTTACCTTGGACTGATTTCCAGACATTCTTGATTCATTTGCGATAGGATGGGTTTGGGCTGCAAACAGAGGTCTGCTGGAAGCAGAGCCGATTATAAGATTTTCACGAATTTTTATCAGCCAGTTAACAACACAGTTTTTCACGGGTAGCTTGAAATTGTCCATGACGCACTATTTATACTTCCCTTACTACAGTCTTCATAAAGACATACATTTGGATGACCTGGTCTTGTCCACTAGCACTGGAAAAAGTAGAAACTATCTGACAAATATCACACTGTAGAACCTGAGATCCTTACATTTACTGGGTAATTCCTTTTTGACAGCCATGTACAGTAAATGCAGACCACCTGCCCCAAAGTGGGGTACAGAAGTTCTTTGCCTCTGTGTGTCTGGTCCTCGTTATGTTGTACATGACTTTGACTGATATACTTTCTGATAGTTTCCTGCATGCAAATTGTTCAAGGCCATGCTGAGAAGCAGTCGTGAAGAATTTAAATGACTTATCCTTATTAATCCTGGTGACACGGTGCTATCAGAGGCAGCTTTTATTCCTGCCAAATGTGGGGATGGACAGAAGTCCAACTTCAGTCATAGAAGTCCCCCACATCTTCAGCTTCCACGTAAGCAAGTTATAGTGAGCCTTTTACAGACAAGGGCCCAAATAGCCATCTGCAGCGTGCAAAGTGCCAACACTGCAATTCGACCTGAATAACTTGAGGTCTTAGTTTAGAAAAAACAATTCAAACATCTTTTTTCTTAAAAGAAAGACAAATAGTATGTGCCATAGGTTTGCCAACACTGGCCTAAGCCTTGGACAGCAGAAGGTCAAATAACCAAATGCATACTTAAATATCCCTTCTGAACTCTGTAAACTTGCAGCTTAGCAATTTTCTTATGAATGTTTGGATATCATCATAGCCACCCAGCCTAACATCTAATAATTTAATGTTCATATTCTTTATAGAGTTCATTATACCTGGATCAGACTGGGTGTGGTGGCACACTCCTGTAACCCCAACACTGGGGAGGCTGAGGCAGGAAGATCACCACAAGTTTGAGATCAGCTCAGGTTACAGAGTAAAGGCCAGCCTGAACTGCATAGTGATACGGTGTCTCAAAAACAAAAGCAAGCAAACAAAAACACAACAAAATAGATCAATATTATATCCGGATCAGAGATTATTATTCATAGAGGTCATGTGCAATTTTTAATTTTTTCTGCCTTTTAAAAATAAGGTAACAGAGCTGATACTCTATTCTTTAATTTTTCCTTACAAATATGAAGAATTCCTTAAAAGGATGTAAGCCCTAACCGAAAATAAAAGTTAAGTTATATTCTTTTTTTTTCATTTTTTAATTTATTTTAAAGAAAATAGGACAAAACAAAACAAAACAGAACGAAAAAAGCGAAAGAAAACAGAATAGAGTCAAACATAATATAGCATTTCAAAGCAGAACACTGCAAGCTATACAGGTTTTCAAAACATAACAACAGGAGGTTAACAACGGTTACCCTAGTGTCTCTTGCTTTCTTCAAAATGGTTAAAGGCAATTTAATTTACATTCATGAGGGCTAATACCCTAAGCAATTTTATAAAATTTAGAATTACAGGAGTCAGTGCCATTCATGGACTATGGGGAAAGAAAACAAGGCCTCACCAAGAAGCAAGACCCCCCTGCAAACCAGCACCATGTGCAGGCTGCCACCAGCACGGGGACAGCCAGACCCAAGCCTTTCCTTGTGAGTCAGCGCCATTTACGGACTGCAGGGGGAGAGAACAAGGCCTCACCTAGAAGCAAGCTCTCCTCTGAAAACCAGCGCCATACGAGGGCTGCCGCTGGCAGGGGGACAGCCAGACCCCAGCCCCTTCCTGTGTACGGGCTGGCAAACAAGAAGAACCAATCCCCCCACCGCCCCCACCCCCAGAAGCAATCAGCTGATCTGGAGAAACACAGGCTGTGATGATAGCTATGGAAGTGAAATGCAACTGGATGCCTGTAGTGCTTTGGTGTTTCACTGACCTTGAAGTCTAGGGCCCGTGGTCTGATCATCTGTTCAGAGGATAGCGATACACAGTATGGCATCTAGAGGGGGATCTCCTTCTGAGGGTGGTAGCCATTATTGATTCCCTATTGTCTCTTTTGAAGTCCTGTATCATTTTCATTGTTTTATTGAGTAGGGTGTTAATCTCTTTTGTTTTGTTTGGTTTTGTTATATCTGATGGCATGAGCAGCTGTATCAAAGATAGCAAGATATAGTATGGTAGCCATTTTGGATTTACTATTATCTTGTTTTGAAGTTCTTTATTTTTTTTTATTGTGTCTATTCTATTCTGTTCTGTTTGATTTTTACTGTGTCTGAAGATATCTGCAGCTATTTTGAAGATAGCAAGAGGCATTATGGTAACTACTGTTGATTTTGTAAAGTTTTGAAGTCCTGTATCACTTATACTGCTTAGTTTTGATTGGTTTTATTCTATTTTATTTTCATTGGTTTTATCCTCTTTAAAATAAAATTAAAAAAATAAATAAAATTTAGAATTACATCATCTACTCTATTTTTTCATGTCTTATACTTTAAAAGCTGTAAAACTATGTGTAAATAATATATATATGTAATATTATTTCTATTATTATCAAGTTAAAACATTCAATATTTTAGTAGCTAGGTATGATTGGTTGATTGTATCCACTTGAGTGACAGAAGCTCAACTAAATTCCCTCAGCAATTCCACACCCTAGGGTGCAGATGACCCTAGGGCAGCTTGTGGCCTAGAAGATATAAAGAGAAAATGAAGAAGGACGGATCTGCTTCTGTTTCTTAGGAGGAGCTCCAGTCTTCATCTTCGCCTTGGATGTCACCTCCTAGCACAGGCTCTTCAACCTTCCATTGCAGACTCATTGGCCTCCTAATGCGGACTTGCACATGACACTGCAGTGAGCACCAGACCTTCAGCTGGATCCTGCCGGTCTCTAGTGTGCAGACGGACCCTCTGCTTGCTTCCACATCTGACTCTATGGGCGGCCACTGTAAGCTGAACTTGTAAGTTCTTACATATTTGTATATCTTGTATTATATGTTTCTCTAGTAAACACTGATACAAACTCTAAACATTCTTAATTAACTATTTAAAAGTTCTTATCACTGCTATTACATAAAACTAATATTTTTCTTAATCATTTTAATTACTGCATATTTGACTTCAAACATTTGAAATAATTTCAACATTCTAAGTACAAAAGGTATTAGTTTGTGCCAGATTGTATCTATGATGCATAGCTATATTTGGAAATAAAGTTAAATATCCAAAATGACTGCAAAAGCATGCCTTACTCATATTACCGACTTGTTATATTAATAATATATGGCAGAAATCTGTATTATTATTAAAAACACAAATACTGGTACAGCAGAAATGAAGTAAACCTTCAGCTATTTGACTTTCTAAGAGCATATTTGAGTCAAACAAAGAGCCCAAAGTGCTCTCTGTTTTTAGGCATTCTGAGGGAAAGCCTCAATTTCTCAGCATCTAGTTCAGCAAGACACATATAATTGCACACTACCACTTTGGGGTTCGTTAGGTACTTTTTCTAAAATTTTATTCATATTCTAGCTCTCATGCAACCTTAGTTTTAACTTTGGCAAATATAAAAAAAATCATAGAAGAAGAAATTCTACTCAGGTACTACTTTTCTGCATTTGTCCCATGGGTAAACATGCCGGTTCTTCTCTAATGGACTTTTTTACATAAAATGTAAACATTCAGGCTATAGATAAGAGAAAGTCCTCCTCAATCCTCTCAGTTTTATTTCAGTATCTTGTAGGGCCACTCACCCCAAATTTGTCTCCATCATTATTTACATAATTTTAGAACTTGCCTCTCTGTCAAAGAATGAAGGGTTGAGAGAAGTTTTCTGTTATTATCCACCCATGCCCACTCCCCACTACTTCCTGCTTCAGAGGGGCAGCCTGCAAGATGTCTGGATTCAGCCTTTTCACCAAATCTCCTCCAGCCTCTTTATAACTTCTTCTGTTTGGTGTGATAAGAACCTTTAACAGAAAATCTCTCCTGTTAATGTCTTAAATGTATAATACAGTATTTCTTACTACATGTGCAATGTGATACAACAGATGTCTAGATCAGAGTTATCTTGATAACTGACACTTCATATGTCTTAAGTAGCTACTTCTCATTTCCCCTTCCTGCAACCCTTGGCAAACACCACTGTGGTCTCTGTTTCTTTGTGTTTGGCTATGTTAGATACCTCACGCATGAGGAATCGTAGTGTCTGTCCCTCTGTAGCTTACTTTGACTGACGTCTTCACAATTCAGCTATGATGTCAAATATGGCAGAATTTCTTTCTTTTTAAAAACTGGATAATATTGTGTAGTTTGCATAACTCTTTTCTTCATGTTGATTTTCCAAAATCTCCATCATGATAATCAGATAATGAGAAAGAAAAGAGGGAGAAAAAGGTATGTTCTGAATGTTTTCCCCTACTCTCTGGACATATTTGTGTTTAACTGATGCCTTCTACCCAAAGCAGTTACAAGAGCAGCAAGCACGGGGGTCACAGCAGTACGTTGTTTAGTGGGAGAGGTGATGAGAGAGTTGTATATTTTTTGAACAGGAGATCTTTTATACCACAAACCTGGATATCAATCTCTCAAGTATAGAGGGTCAGGTGTGACTTCTCCAACATCTCCCAGTCTTCTCCAGGTCCTCAGAGTAACCTACACAAGTGGCAATCAGGGCACATGCTAAATAGTATACATTTATATTTCTGTATTGGTTTCCCCCAGTCCAAATAACTTGGCCAAGAGTAAAAACAAGTAAAAGATAGAGATGAGATTTGAACCTGGGCCTCTCTAATGTCAGAGCCTATAACCTTTTGATTTTATGTTGTGATTTCTTATCTGAAAATGTAAATGGAAAGTGTGTCAAACTATTTATCTGGAATCATTACTCCTGGAGTGGTAACAAATTCTGTTATTTTATGTTTGTGTCTTTATACTAAGGGAAATAGTATTATTGTTTTGCTTTGCTTAGGTCCACTTTTTCTTAAAATTTGTTTAAGTCATAATTACAAATGTGCTTTACACAGTATATGTACTGTGAAGTTTGCAAAGCCATAAAAATTAAGGAGAAATATATATCATGTTAAAATACCACAGCCTACACAGTCTCGATATACAATGAACGTGGAATGATTCCTAGATGGAAGCCTGTAGTTCATACTGGAAAGAAAACTAAGCTCTGCTGTTATCTTAGACCTGTCAATTTTCTTCTAGGAGTTTCAGTTCCTCCTCTGTAAATTGTTCCTATTATTTGAAATTCTAGTGTAGAATAATTCACTGCTAGCCTTAGCACCAAATCAAGCATGCCTATATAGTTTTTCCTGGGAAAGAAACATATTTCCTTGGAATAGCCCAATAGCAAACCGATAGGAAGACAGAAACACTCTGCTTTCTCAACCAAACAGTTTATATGAAAACAGAAAATCCTCAGAAAAGATTAAAACTTAATAAAGTATTTTAAATGCTTCAGTGAAAATAATATGTATATGTAAAAACTCTGAAATGAAATATAAACTTCTTTTGTTATCTGGCAACCTCAGAAATAGGTGATGGATTATTCATTCCCTCATTTGGAATTCCATTTATATTCTATTCAGTGCTGAAAGATTTAGAGCATCATGAAAATGCTTTAGGTCTTAGAGAAGAAAAAAGAAAAAAGAGATAATAAAGTTAATCCTTGGATTAAATGAAAAAATATTAAAGGAAGATGAAACACATCTTAGAATACAATGAAAACAGATATCTTCCAAGGGAAAAAAGAATGTATTATGCAAGTAAAAACAAGCTTAATAGAAAGGGAGATAAATTTATGGATTTGTCACATTGCTGAAGCACACAACTAAATAAATACCGGAGCCTCGTTCTATAGATTTAAATATATAATTACTTAAGAACTCTACTAACTAAACTCAAACATACAATTGTTAAGTCTCTATTGTAAGCAAAATTTGGCAAACTCTCAAACATGTCCAGAAAAAAGAATTTCTACACTCAGCTGTGACCAGGAAAACAATCAAAAGACATTCAATAGCATTTCTCAAGTGATAAGAAAATTTTCAACTATGGTTCATTCTGATTTAGACCAGTAGCCAATTAAATTGAAATCTTATACAATTTTTCATTTGGGTATTAAAACCTATTTTTATTAAAAACTTCCAAGAAAAGCATTCATTTGTGAGTTTTTAAGTATTCCCAGCTGGATGCATTATCTGTATTGAATTTATCATTCAGTGGAACAGTACCAGGTGGATCCACAGGCATAATGAGGTCCTCATAAGTACATGCAAAAAAAAGAAATTGCAGAGGAGATATCTTTATTCTGGATATCTTTCGACTTTGTCTCAATATACTACTTTTTAGTTAAGTCGGTATCTTTATCCCTAACAGAAATCGTTTGAAATAGCAGGATTTGTCATCATCAGCTGGACAATATTGTGCTTGAATTTTACCTTTGTTCCACTTTTCCAGACCATCTCATAATGTAGATGGAGAAGTTATAGAGATTACACTCAGAGATGACTGCTCATAAACCAGCCGGCTACATTCAAATGTTTCCAAGTGGGTTGCTGTGTTATGGAGAAACCTGTTTTTGAGGTAACTTGGGAGGGAGAGAGGTTCAAGTAGAGGAAGAGATTTTTTTGTTTGTTTGCAGGTAATGTTTTGAAAAGAACTACATAATACAGTCAAGTATGACATGTTTCACCAAATTGTCTTGCTAAAGTGATTGGTAATCCTCTCTGAATTAAACTAGAAAAACTTTTGACCTGCTGTTATCACCTAAACAAATTTTTATTTAAAAATATAGTTACCAATATTCCTAACCCTATGACCTACCATTCCCTCCTATTATCTCTCTTCCTGCACATACTCTTTTTTGTATTTGCCAGCTATAGCTTCCAACTTCTGCCTAAGGATAGGAAACAGTCTTTGCTTTCCTAAGTACTTTAGAGTTTGGGTACGCAAATTTGAAGAGGGAATTTGAAAACTACTTTGAAAATACCAAGAAAATAATTTTGAACTCTATGATTGATATGAGATTTAAAAAAGAAGATGCAAAATATAGAGGACTCTGATTCAAAGCTTCTTAAAATTAACAAATTTAGATCAAGTTTTGGGCCTTTAAAATTACAGATTTTGTGGAGACCTTAGAAAACACAAGACACTTTATTATGTATCTCAGTTCCATGTGAAAATAAACAAAAGAACGTAGAAGGCTCGGAATATGGTGATTGAAATGGCTAAAGTTGAATGAGGTAAATTAGAGGGTGTTTTGTTTTGTTTTGTTTTGTTTTGTTTTGTTTTATGGGAATAGGTCATTGAGTCTTTGATCTTGAAGATATTAGTGAAGTCGTTTAGTCTATTACCCAGAAGACATCCTGGGCATAGTCACACTGTCACAAACAAACAATATTCTTTCACAACCTGTCTCTTATAAGAAGAATCCACTGTATTCCAACCATATCCTCCGGCTGTCAATCTGGGCCAATCTACTGAGGATATGTGCAACTGAGCCACACCTGGTGCATAAGCAATACCCACCATGTAGAATTGACAGAACTTGTCAGATTACATGAATTTTCCTTAGGAACATTTTAATAACTTAGCAAATAAATTAATAATGGAAAGTACCGCTGAAACTATAGTAAATGTGTTTTCAAAAATGAATCGGCATGATGTCAGAACTTTCAAATACCTTTTATTTTTAAAGAGAATAAAACAAAACAAAACAAAACAAAACAAAGTTAAACCCAACAAAGCATTTCAGAACAGACCACTGCAAGCAATACAGGTCTTCAAAACAACAATAGGAGATTAACAGTGGCTACCCTAGTGTCTCTTGTTTTCTTTGAAATGGTTGTTCATACATTCACACACAATAACCTCAAACAAAACAAAATAACATAAAACCAGATAAAACAAAAGAGTGAAAGCATTACAGGCCTTCAAATCAGACAACAAGAAATCAACAATGGCTACCTTTTCTCTTTACCTAACCTATGATTTCAAATTTAGTTTTTCCTAAAGTGAAGAACTATTTTAGGATAATATGACCACCAAAAGTAAGTTTTCTGAGTTATTTGCAGTTAATTAGGATACAGTCACTGTCAATTAAAATGGATCTGTTATATTTTACATAATAAAACAACTACAAGTCTAACAAACAATTCAATGTATTACTAAAATTTATTGACTCTTAGGGTTGGAAATGGCCTTAAAATGTGAGCTGAGGCCAGAATGAGTGCCTAAATTGTATTTCAAACAATATGATTTCATTTAGCCATTCATTTCACTTTCTTTATTTATTTTACATTTTCTTTAGTAAGTGACTAAGATGCAGGTAGGTTGTACAAAAATAGAAATGGAAGAAGTAGATAATCCATCAACTCAATGCACATTTGATGAATATGCAACATTTACCATAATGGAAATAGTTCATTTGATGGTTTCAAAAATGTTTATTTTTAAAATCACAGTCAAAAATACTACATCATAAACAACAAACTCTTTCTTAGTTCCCAAATTGTTTCTCTTTCTTTCACCAAATATGAAAGAATTAAAGTTTGTTTTTTTGTGCACAAATAGCACTCATCAAAACATAATTATGCTACCTGCAAATAATGACTTATTTTAATTAATACTTATAAAAAACACTTCCTTCTTTTTTTGTTTATTCATGCATGACTTAAAAGTGTCATCTTCTGTTTGAAGTTAACATACATTTTATGTTGGTATTTTTCTCCTAAGGATTTGTGTAGGCCACACATCACAAAATAAACATATTTATTGCCTATAAAATGTCTTAGAGCAATGAAAGGGAAAGAAAGTGCTAAAAAGGAAAGAGCAACTAGAATAGGGAAAGGAGAAAAGGAAGAAAGGAAAAGATTATAGGTATGTAGGTATATACATATAACTGTGTGTGTATGTATGCAAGATAGATAACCATACTACCAATCTGTTAGTTCATTAAAAGAACAGCTTGTGCTGTCATTGTTTGATTGATCATTTCTTGTGCCTAGATCTTATATTCTGAACAACTAGTTCTAGAATAATAATATGCAATACATAAACTAATGTTAATTTCCTATTTTTTTGAAATTCTGTATCATTTTTATTCTTTTTTTTCTGTTTTGCTTTTTAAAATAAAAAAGTTTTAAAAAATGTCTTAGAGCACTTGTGCATTCAGATGACCTTGTTAACTTTGATTGTCATTAAAGTATTGAAAAAAAAATTTGGGATGGAAGGAAATTTATTTATTAAGGTGAAAAGAGAAAAAAAACTGCTAGCTTTTCAAACAGTTCAGATAAGTGTTGGTACATCTGGGCTTATTCATATGGGCTTAGATTCTAGTTCATTATCCTGGGCCATTCATGAAGAAATTCTCTCAACTAATCCCAAGGATGGAAAATGACCCCTTTAGGTGTTTCAATCAAGAGAAAACCAATCAGAATTGAAGGTCATACTAGTCAGCTTCACATTGCTGTGATGAAATAACTGCGACAATCACCTTACAAAGAAAAGATTTATTTAGCTTATAGTTTTGAGAGATTCAAGTCCAACATCTGGCAGATCCCTGTCTCTGGACCTTTTTTGAGGAGGGTAAATGGCAACAGAGGGGATAGTCACATCTTAGTCAGGAATCGGAGCTAGAAGATAGGTCTGGAGACCCATGATTCCCTTCTAGAGCACACCTCTAATGACCTAAGGACCTTCACAAGGTCCAGCTCTTAAAGCTCCATAGAACTTACCCATATTCCCACCAGGTAACCAGGCCTTATGTATGGATTCTGGGTACTAGAGGAGTAACTCAGTGGTAGAATGCTTACCTATCCTGTGCTAAGCCCTGGGTTTCATCTCTGAAAGTACTCCACCAAAACAAAAACAAAACAACAACAACAAGAAAAAACAAACAAACAAAAAATGGCTCTACAAACGAATCATGGGTGGGGGGCACTCATCCTGTAACAGAGCTGTAACAAAAATTCAGTATTATTCAATATGATTCATTTTAAAATCCATTTTAAAAGTCTTTCCTGTTTTAAAGCAACATAATTTTACAGAAGTAATTTATACATGATAAACAATAGTTGTTTTCCCATATCCCAAACTTTTTCTTAAGGTGGATTTTGTTGGTGTTGATGTTTTCTTACCCTAAACTGCATATATTGGTTTGATTTCCAATTGATTGTGCTCTTCTCTTGCAGAAAAGCTCTATTTGGAAGTTAGTGTATAATTCTTCTTACATCTGTGGCATGGTTTCTTTTTTTCTTTTTTGTTTGTTTTTGTTGGGTTTGACTTTGCTTACATCTACTTTTAATTTATTTTGCAATCTGCAGGTTTTCTTCTATGTTAATGATTTTGTGTAGTTAAAAGACAGTCTAATTTGTGAGAAGCTCTATGAAATAGCCAGAAATAGTTAAGAAGAAGAAATTAAGAACCACACTGCCTTTCTTTATTTCATAGAAGACCTTTGTTTGAATAAAAGTAACCTCTCAGGCTGATCCAACTGGGAGGTTAATCACTTTACCCAGAAGTTTATCACTGCCAAGAAAAGACTTGAATTTGAGATTTTTCAACACAACTTAATTCAGCAGATCATTTATAAACAACAACACTTTTAAGACCTAAAATATTAAGTACTAGAATACATAGAAGATATATCTCTTACCTTAGAGCAAGCCCTCCTTGCAAATGGGAGCCATACACAAGCCGCTGAGGGGACAATCAGATGCCAGCCCCTTTCAGAGAAAGATCTGGGAAACAAGAAAAGCCAACACACACCCCCACCTGCTTCCTCTACCCCCACTGTAAGTGACAGGCTGATCTGGAGAAACACAGGCTGCCATGATGGCTATTGAGGCAGAATACAATTTAATGCTTGTAGTATTTAGTGTTTCATTAACTTTTCAGGTCTAAAGCCAGGGATCTGATAATCTATTCAGAGGATGGCAATACACAGTGTAGCATCTATGGGGGGGGTCTCCTTCGGAGGGTGGTGGCCATTATTGATTCCCTATTGTCTTGTTTTGAAGTCCTGTATCATTTTCATTGTTTTATTCTCTTTTGTTTGATTTTGTTGTATCTGATGGTGTGGGCAGCTATTTCAAAGAGAACAAGATATATTATGGTAGTCATTTTGGATTTACTATTATCTTGTTTTGAAGTCCTTCATTGCATTCATTGTTGTGTTTTTATTGATTCTATTCTGTTCTGTTTTGTTTGTTTTTTACTATGTCTGAAGATATCTGCAGCTATTTGGAAGACAGAAGGCATTATCATCACCATTATTGATTTCTTATTGTTTTGAAGTCCTGTGTCACTTACACTGATTTGTTTTGATTGGCTTTGTTCTGTTTTGTTTTGCTTGGTTTTATTCTCTTTAAAATAAAAATAAAAAAATAAAAAGATATATCTCTTACCTTCTAATTAAGGGAACAAAGCATCAAGTAAAACAGGAGACATATGATATTATGCAAAGGTCTGGGTTAAGTGTCAAATGAATGACATTAAGTTGTTCACTTTGTCTACCTGTTCCTGATTACATGTGTGAAATGAAAGCATTTATATTTGCCCTGACTTCTTACATGAGTACATTAAGGCTCAAATCAAAAAGGTAAAATTCTCAAGCTGTTGAAATTATTTAATATAAACATTGACCATGATGAATCAGTATATTATTGACTATTCTATTTTAAGAGCAAAAAGTAGTTCTTGTATCAGTTTAAATCAATAAAATAATAAAACAATAAAATGTGAAAACAGCCCAAAACTCCATATTGAACTTTGAAAATCAGGATTCTAAATAGCAACCTGATGGATTAGCAAGGAAGATCCATTCCTAGGTACTTTTTCCTCAGTAATGTCAATATGATATATGTCACAATAAAAACAACTTGAATTACTCTTAACCACAGATGCTGAAGAAGTTCTTATGCCTTTGAAGTTGATCATCTGAGTTTAGATCCACTTCTCCTGTCAGCAAAAGCTGAACCCATTTTCAGAACCAAAAATACATCTGGTAGGCCTAAGGGTACCCTTCCTTCCCTTGTCATTGATTGGCTCAGTATTGGACTGTGACTCCATTCAGACCAAAGAAAATCAGGAATATGTATTCTCAGGTTCTGTAGAAAGTATCCCAATTTAAGAGAAAGATACAAGATGTAATAATGTCTTAGTCATTGGGGCTGCTTCAATAAAATAACATACGTTGGGGGGCTCATAAACCACAGAAACTGCATTCTCACAGTTCTGAAAACTGAAAGTCTGAGATGAGGGGCCAGCCAGCTCATTCTGATGAGAACCTCTTCTTCTGCTCCTCCAGGGTCTGAAAATTTTTAAACAAAATGTTATCCTCCAGTATACTGTATGTACGTATAACTTTTATCAGAATTATATAAAATGATACTTTTCTTTAAAATGTGTTTGATGAATTAAACATATAATGTGTAAAATGCTGTATTGTTTTCCAGTTTTCGATTTCACAAGTAACCTAATATTTGTTTAGAGACCCTATTTCTCTCAGACTCTCTTGAGTTTTGCCCATAAGATAAGATAATAGAGCTAGTTTTGCAGAGAAACCAGTGGAATGTGTGATTTTTAATGAAGAAGCTCTAGTTAATATCAATTTACATGTTAAAATGAAAGGATGAACACTGCTACAATAACTGAACATCTGGCTCCTCCAGCCAAAACGCAGGAGTCTTTTACCTGTTTTGTGGCAATCTGAAAAATAAAATCAATTATTTTTCACCTAAAGGGCTGCTGGTCTCACTCAGCTGGGGTGATGATCATCAAGTACTTGGCTGGGTTGAGAACCAGGTTCCCCACTCAAAGCCAGAAAGATAGCCAGAGCAAATTTCCCTGGGAAAAAAGTGAAATTTAAAGCTTTCAGAGACAAAAGCCATGTGTCAAATCCAACAGTATGAGGCAAAAAGGAACCCCCAAACCTAAGCCAAGTAACCAAGTGATCTTGAAATCAAAATTCTGGCTAACTGGAAACAGCCCAGCACGATATGTGTTCCACAAAAATTGCCTCAAATACTTCTGTGTATTCATGATCCCCTGTAGGGCCCAGCAGGTATATGATTGCTAAGAAGACGATGATGGCTTCAAAGACAGGAGAGCAGATCACCTGTAATCTCATAATAAAAGCCAAGATTTAAACATTTAAATGTGAATAATCATAATGATGTGAAGCAAAACATTGTGGTGAAAAATGTGAAAGCAAAATGTTACTCTTGGTGCAACAGAAGATCTCTGATAAGAAATAACATGAGAAAACACAGAAAATTATGGTAAACATAAAGGTTGACAATTCTCAAATATATCCCGGGATTTTATTTCTAATAATGTTTAATTGTTGATAAAGAGTTGGCATCAAGTTCTTACACCAAAAGACATCAAAATTAACTGAATTTCAAATCTAGACTGTAGAACAGCTATTTGGACAATAACCTTGTAAATCCACTACACAAAAGTAACCCAATCTGCAAAGGTGAAATAAATGCGCTATATACTACAGACCACACCAATATATGCATACAAATGTCTGTCAATATCCAAATCTGAAATAATTTTAATGATAGGAATAAATATTAAATATTTACTAGCTGGTGCAAAGCTGAATCAATGGATTCATCTCCCCTGGGTACACACAATAATAAATGAAAAGACTTGGGCTTCCAGCAGCAAGAAAAGGTTGCCTGAAGACTGGAAATCAATGATACCACTATGAAGTACATCAATAGGTTAGGCCAAAAATTGAGGCTGCTATCGTTTTTTAAAAAAACACTGTAATAACAAGGAAAAAAGCTAAAAGGACATTTTTTCTTATGTTTGCTTTATTTAATTTCAAATTTACAAAATTAATTTTTACAGAATTCTGGGCCAAGTGTACTTTATTGAGAGAACATCTTGTCCCAAACTAACAATGTCTCCTAACACTAAATCCAGTTCCTGTCAATCTGTCCCTAAAAATTTATTTTAAGTTCAGATTTTTAGCTGTTTGGTGCTAAGAAAAAGTATGATGACTAAATTTCTCCAGGCAGAATGGGAAATGAAATTACAATAAATAGTATCATGGGAACCTGTAAAAGGAAAAAAAACAAGCTTTTCTTTTTCCTTTTAATCTCTGTTTTGTGCTAAGTCTTGTGACTAGATAAACTAAGCCAAAACAAAATCAAGTCATTACTTATTATGGAAAGTTCTAGCATCAATTTTGTCTCTCAGAAATAAAGATATTGAGCTGTAAGAGTAGATTTAATCCGTCTTTTAAGTTTACCTAAAGAGAATGATTGATAAGAACTCCACTAAAATGTTGAGTAGGTACACTACACAGCCCTTACCTAGACCCAGTGAGATACTCTTTTCTACCCAACAGCATAATGATATTATCCTTGCGCCTTTCTTTTTCTTCATCTCAGTCAAGGGGTTATATGACAAACCACAGTCTAAGAAATACCTGATAGAATCCCACAGCATGTCAGTCCTGACTAGTGAACTTTTCTTAATCAGAATTCAAAACTTGGTCCAAGTGAACTCAAAAAACGAGACAACAGTGCCAGGAACACCAAAGGAACACTTTGGTAGGATCAAAAAATCTGTCGCGTTGAGGAAAGAATTGGTACTAATTAAAGATAAATATGCTATAATTTGATGCCCCAAAGGAGATCTAGAAAATAGAGTTCTTTTCAAGGACCTAAAAATAATTTGATTGTTCAGTTGCTATTTTGAAAATTGTTGTTTCCTGCAGGATAATATTCTGTTGGATTCTGAATGTTTAAGAAAAACAAAGACTTATTCTATTCTTTGTTATTTTACGTATTCCATCTCTGTATTATCTTTTGTGAAACTTTTTAAAAGTCTCTGAAAAGTAAAATTGTTTTCCATATAATTTATCTTTTTGTGAAAATTTGAAAACCAATAAAACATTATTTATAAAATATTCTGAAGGCACAAATGTATGCCTAGTAGGAATTAATTAGTGCAAAATACTCCCGCTATATGTCACTTCAATTGTAATAAATACATTAGTTTGGTTTGATTTTCACTGAATTTCCTTTCTGTGTTCTTCCAACTTATTCAGATCCTATAAAACCTCTGAGGAAAAGATCAGTCAGTGAATGTTGCCTGCAACTTCTTGTATCAAGACATATTTAAAATGTGGATACTAATATGCACCTTTTATAGAAATGGAAATTTCATTCCATAAACGTTCAACATTCATCTATTGAACTTTTACTGTGTGCTACTATACAAAACTAGGGGGTCAAGAGACACTATAGTAGCATAACAGACTATCACACAATCCCATATGTTGGTAATAAATCACAGGTGAAGGGTACAAACACACATGCAAAAATATAGAGTTAGTGAATTTCCCTTTCCAAAATTCCTTTTGGTTCAGCTTTGTACATTTTTGGAAAACACTTTGAATAGTCGTGTTAGTGAGATCTGAAACATTTTAAGAATTTTACAACACACTCATTAAACTGTCTTCTATTGAGGAGAAATCAATTAAATGTCCTCATGTTTCCTAGGTCCTCTGACAGATGAGAAAACAAGTGGGAGGTAAGAGTCTTGAGAGAGGCCTCTCTGCGTCAGAGAAGGAAATCCACTTCCGCTTGTAACTCAGTCTATTTGTGAAGACCCCTGAGAAAATTCAGAACAAAGAGCATCTAAAGAAGGAGGAATAAAGAAGAAGCATAAAAAGGAGGAGAATGTTTGGGGGAGGAGATAAGGGATGGAATGGCAGGCTCATTATACTGGGTTGGACTATTAGGACTGACTTGTGTAGAGCAGTACAACCTTGGGAGAGGCAAGCCCAAGGAAGAAGCTCAGTTTCTTTTAATGCTTTATGTTTCCTAAGGCAGGACTCCCACACCTGCACAATTCTCACCCCCGGTGCTACCATATATACAAGAAACACTACAGAAAAGACACACAGTCACCAAAAGCCTTGCTGTTTATTGGATTTCTTGATAAAACCATTGAATATATAATGCTCCAAACCTAGGTTCATGCAAGTTGAAAACACTGGTGTGACTGGGGAAACAGCTGACATTAGGTTAGTTATATCTACAAAAACTATAAGTAGGACAAAACTGGGTTTTATAGACCCTAAAACTGATCAATTTGATATGTTATCTCAATAAAAGTTGAGCAAAAAATAAGCTAATATATAAGCTAATTATCTATAAGGATTTAAAATGAATAAAAAAAAAAGATGGATATTAAATTAAAGAATCATTCACTTCAAAGCAAATCCACTTCTGCCTATCAACCAAATTGTAGAAACTTTTTCCTAAAAAAAATACAAATTGTTATTATGCAAGACTCATCATCACATAAGAACTCTGAAATTCTGGGTAGAGTGGAGTGAGGATGGGAATAAAAATAAAATTGTTTATAAAGTCAATGTTTCTCATTAATTATCCAAGTAATTTGTTATATGTCTATTACTAGCACATTCTTTTAATTAAATGTGTGCCTGATATAGAAGCCATCTCATTATGTTACTATAATCAGATAGAAGCAGTTTATGTCATTACATCTAAATACATGGTAATTTCCAATGTTCAGGTAAGTATATATAGAATATTGATTGCACTGGTTTCCAGTTACCCATATTAAAATTTACGAAGAATCTGCATGAATTATAGAGTATATTATTACTCTTATAATTATGGAAGAAAGCAGTAACTTCTTTTGACAGTGATGGATGTGTGTCTGAGAAACAAGACAGATACTATTGCTGTCAGCATGTTTTAACCATTAATTGAACTTTCCGTAATCTGTGCATTTAGGTCAGCAGTGTCTTTCCTTCCAGAATGTTCCACTTAGAATGCATACAACATCAGAAGAACCAAAAAAAAAATCAATGAAGCAGATTCTTAATCTTATATTATCTGTCTACCTGCATTCATGCTGACTTTGGTGGTAAGGTTCAAGGAGCAATAGGAAATAAAATTTTATATGATGGTTCTGCTGTACAGTTGTCACTTGTCCCACCTTCCTCCCCCTTCTTCTAGTAAGAAAGTCAGTTCTTCCTTTGGAGAACCATACCCCTGCCTGTTCTTCTTGTCTCATGGGTCTGGCCCAAGTACTCTAAAGGGAGGGTGTGTGATCCAAGCCAGACCAGCCAGACTTTCTTTCCTAGGAAGTACATGGATAGGAGGAGGAAACACGTATAGAAACTATTGGAGCAGATTATTTTCAAGGGCACTGCCCAGAGAAGACACTGTCAGTGAGCTCCTGCCAATTCCCTGGAAAAATTTTATCAGAGCAAGGTGATTCAGCAAGTTTTGGGAATCTGTTAGCTACCCACACTCCCTCCTCAAAGTCCTCCTATGCTGTAGTTAGGTTTTCACATGCTTAAGTTAAAAAGAACTTGTCTCCATTGGTAGCAACCAATGTACCCTAACATGGGAATAAAGGATTGTCTGTTGCCAAGTTCATAAGATCTCACTTCTGATTTTTCAATCCTGTTCATTTTTCTTTATAACCTTCAAATTACATGTTAGAGAAATAATATAGCCAAAAAATAAAAATCCCTTTGTTTCTTTTCCCAAAATAACTTTATTTGAAAAATTTTAGTTTCTTCCAAACTTCACCAAATTTGCCATAACATGTATAAAAATCAGGCAAGATGCACTATAAGAATGGTTTCAGATAGAAATTCCCAGAAGTAAATTCTTTTTACCAAATTCTTATAAAGTCAGATAGATTTGAGGGTTAAAAAATTATCTCTTATGGTTTGAGACCTCACTGCGATTTTTTCTTCCTTTCTCTAAGACATAATTTAACAGTTTATGTTCACTCTGGGGAGACTTCAAATTTAAAATATTAGTTAAAATTTGGTTAACTTTTAAATTAGTTAAAAATATTTTGGCAAGTTTATATTTGTCTGTGTTCATAGAGCTCAAAGAGATTAGTTTTGAAAAATTGAAACTGGCAAGCTAGTTACTTCTAATAGCAGCCTAATTGATTTATCGACTTAAACAACAGAAACAAGTAGATACAGAGAATTTCTGGTGTTTTCCAAGTTCAACACTTCCCTAACATCTTTACTATTGGCCCATGAGTATACCATAGGACATCCAGTTCTGCATAGTGAAAGCCAGACCTCTGTGGAATTACTCATCACAGATCCCATTGGCTGTTCTGTACTGGGTCCCACTAGAAAACCTGAACTCCTTTCTCTGCCTAAGACAGAGCTCACATTCAGTAACTGCAAAGCTGTAAAAGCTCGACTTAGGCCAACTGTGCTTCTAGATTTGTAGGTGAAAGCATCTTTAAGACAAAAAAGTAACTCTGTGTCCAATGTGGAATTATTCACAAACTGCTAATAACTACGTCATAATCTTTGACTTTTTTCTGCCTGTATTTCTGAGTCAATGTAGAACAAGTTCTTTCAACAAGCAGGCTTTCTGATCTCTCAGCTACTTACCAACTATAATTCAAGCCAAATCTGGGAGAGGAAAGCATACGTGCTTTTAGCAGAAGCCATATTTTTAAATTTCCATTCTTAACTGAATCACAAAAAGATAAAAGTTGTACATATTAGTGGGGTACCATGTAATGTTCAATACATGTATACAATGCATAATGTGCAAATTAGGTTAAACATACTTTACTTCTCAAACATTTACCCTACTGTGTAGTAATGACTTTCAAAATCCTTTTCTTACAGGTTTTTGAAATGGACAGTACATAACTGTTATCCATAGTCACACACTGCAATAGTACACCAGCACTTTTTGGTCCAACCTAACTGAATTTAGTACACATTGATCAACTGTTTCTTTATTTCTTAGCCCCAAGTCTCCCAACTGACCCCAGCCTCTGGTAACTGCCATTCTACTCTCAATTTCTGAGATCAATTTTTTTTAGAGTCCACGTACAACTGAGATCATGTAGTACTTTCCTTTTTGTGCCTGACTTACTTCCTTTAGCAGAATGATCTCCACTTCCATCTACAGTGTCAAAAATGACAGAATTTCACCGTTTTTAATGCTAAAAGGCATTCCATGGTGTGTATCACATTTTCTTTGCCTATTCATTAGTTGATGGACACTTAGGTTATTTCCATTTCTTTCCTAGTGTGAGTAGCACTAGCAACACCTATAAACCACTAGATAACATCTGCTAATACTGAGATAATGGAGGCAATGCGTACTATACTTCCTCACATGTCAAAAAGAAATGCAAATGACAAAAACCTTGGTCACATTCATATTTTGGGTCTTCTTTGGAAATAAAATTGAAGTAGAATATTCATCGGGCTTCATTAAAACTGCAACGTGATTTAAGAGATTGGGAAATGGCTTCAGAAAATGATATTTTGGTGTTCATGTAACAGAAACGGTACACACAGATTCATGTTCTCACGTGTTCTGACTCTGGGGAAAAATTTTTAAGTTGTTTCCTTTCAGACACACCAAGGAAAGGCATGAGGTTTTCAAGAATCTCAATTTCAGCTTTTGTTTGTATTCTGTAGGTTGGGTTGGGAGCAACATTGGAATCATGACAGATTTCAATTCCTACAACAGAAGTAGATGTTTGTTTTAATCATGTCCATTGGTTCCTAATTCATCGGTATATATAAAGGGTAGTGTGAAATCTTTCTTGCCACCTCTGGTTAATTGAGAAGGGCTTCAATAAGACTAGTTACAAGATTCCATGCATAAAAGGTAGTAAAGGGGTTCAAATAATTGTGATTTTTACTCATAGATTCCTTTGTGTAACTGTTCAGAATGGAAAGAGGTTTATTGATTCCCACTGCTTTAGATGACCTGCAGGGCAATCCCCTAGTTCATCTGACTTTTCTCAGAAAATACAAAATCCTCTTGCTCTTTTAATGTTGAAAACAAGCTGCTGCTGATAATGTATGTGTGCTCTAACATCACAAACAGACACTAATGGAACTCAAGAGTTAAAACTCCTCCTGCCCTGGCACAAGCCCACAGTGGGTAGAAAGCCTGCTGTGGAAAAAGAGGAGCAAGCAGATTTTTCCCTCTTTATTTTGACAACACCTCCAAGAAAATGTAACTGCAGCTTCTGGCCCCTCCGAGCTTGGAACTTGAGCAAAGAGGCGTGAAAGGCAGGGAAATTCTTTATTCAGTTGTTGCCAATCTAGAAATGGTTTCCATGTATTGACAAATGGTTAAAATGGATTATGTCTCTCATGGATGTTTCTTCATAGATTCTGTGGCTGCTCTATCAGTTCTGCAGCTGTTTGTGCTCCGTTACATACTTACTCTGTATTTGTCGGTCTACATTTCAATGGAGCTGGCTTCTTCAGAGTTTGGCTAGTTGGTGGCATTAGACAGAAATGGAATGTGAGAGGGAAGAGAGAAGCTAGGTTCTTCTGCTTATCCCACTTGGGTTTGGGTGTCCTGTCCTGTAGGGCCTCTGCATCCTCTGATCTCAGGTCCTGCTGAAAAGTCCCATCCTGATTCTACCTTCTTTCCAGTGGCCCCAGCTCACAGGATCCTGGAATATCTTCTATGGTTTTACCGCTCTACCCTAAGCATATGGGTCTTCCTGCTCTTTGCCAGTCTCTGGGTTACCTTTTCATGTCCTGTTTGATTCTCATTTCTCTGTCACATGTTGCAGTGGTTGATTGACTGTGTCAACCTGAGAGATTTAAAAGATTAACTGAATTGGCTTAGCAATTCTACACCCTAGGGTGTAGAAGACCCACCCTAGGGTGGCTCATCACCTGGACAGTATAAAAGGGAAGGAGGAAGGACAAACGGATTCCATTCTTTGGAGGAGCTCCAGTCTTCGCCTTTGGCTTGGACATCATCTCCTGG
>RJWT010004596.1:0-32931 GCA_004365215.1 Cuniculus paca
AAAGTTGCAAAGCTGTAAATAGAGGAAATTCCTCAGATATGGTGTAGCTGGGGCTCTGTAAGATATTTTACAATATCTTTGTCCATACATTTTATACCCAAAGCTTTTGTTGAAAGATTGATATGTATGAAATATATGAAAGTACAGTTGGATAGCATCACCCTCATTTGCTGCACAGGTATGAGACCTTTGACAATGGTGATTGTGGTGCTTATAAAAGTATTATACTTTCTTGCCCTCAGCAGTTGAATGAACTAGTGCCTAAATAGAGAGATTATCAAGTGGACCTTGTACACGGGGCTCCTGTTTGACATTTTTAAAATCAACAACTTAGATAAGGAGAAGGAGAAGATGGAAATCAAAATTTTAGATTATAAATAAAGTTGGAAGGAATAGAGAATATTTCAAATCAGGCCAGAAGGTTGTTAATAGGTATGAATGGGTAGGACAATAGAGTTTAATCTTATTTTGAGGATTCTTTTGTCATTCTTCCACAGTATTACATTTTCTATTTGTCAGGAACTGGGCCGGGCATTGGAATTAAGAGAGACTCGTGTTATCTCAGAGAAACAAGATGCAGACAGTAGCCTGTACCAGTGCTGTGGTGGAAGCAAGCCTAGGATGCAGTAGCATAGGGAAATGAGTCTCATGAGAACCTGGGTGGTGGGGCCTGGAGGGAGCTTTGGACCCCAGCAAGGCCACTGGAGAAGACCATATTGGAACAATTTTGCAGACTGAGGAGTTAGCTTTGGTGGGTTTGTTCTCAGAATGGCACACATTCAGGGAAGAACCACGTATGATGATGTAGTGCCCGAGAGCAGTGCGACCTGGGAGTGAGATGACTTGGAGAACCAAATTGCCATGGTCATCAGTGATGGAGGACTGGAACAGAGAGAGCTGTCCCACAACTCTCTCACTTTAGGATTTCCTTCTGTTGGATTGTAGAATATGAGAGAAGTTGTAGAAACACTCTAAAGAGGAACAGTAATAACACAAGGGGCATGCTTAGAGAACAGCATTTCCCAAACTTATCTGATTATTAGACTCATTTGGCATTTCTTGAAAATATTACTTCTCAGTCCACTACTTTGGTGAATCTGATTTCAGTTGTTTTAGGTTGGGCCCTATGAATCTGTTTAAGAAAAGTTCTGGCGTCTGTCTGTCTGTCTTTACAAACTTTAGGTAACCTAAGTCAGAAATAAAGGACAGTCATCATAGACAGCTTGAATTGGCTTGGGTGAAACTGAAGTCAAGTAAGTTGGATTCAGTTTCTATCTGAGCATAGAAGATGAAGGGTGAGGAATTAGTCAACGGTCCCACTTTTCAGGCTTGGGCTACTAAGTCATGCCTTTCCTTGGGAGCGATTTCTGTTTTTGTAGGGTTGAGTTTAAGCTACCTGGAGGACATGCAGGTGGAGGTATCCAATAGTCATATCCAGGTCTAGATATGACTCTTGGTATTCCTCTGTCTAGGAAAGAGAGGAGAAGGCCCAGAACAGAACTTTGTTGAATACTCAAAGTTGATGAGGTATTCCAAAAGGAATCTAAGGGAGAAAAGTCATAAGGAAAGTAGGAGAAAAGTGAGAAGGGGTTTACACAAAGAGAGTAGGCAGACACACTGACTGCAACTGATGGGCTTAGATAATGGTAATAGTTGCTAGTTGGTTTTGAGTCCTTTCTGTGAGTGAGTCCTGTTTTGACTGTTTTATGTGTATTGCCTCACCAGATTATCACAGTAATCAGTTGAAGCAGGTTTCACCTCAATGAAATATGGGGAAACTGAGGAAGTAAAGGTTAAATAACTTGCTTAGAGTCATGGAGGTGAACAATGCTAGCTAGAGTCAAGATTCAAGTACAATAGAAGTAAAAGGACTTTGACGTCCTCTCTGTTTAACACCATAACCGCTCATTAAGGAATACATGGCTAAAAAGGGATCCACTGAATTCAACAACAGGAAAGTTCTTCACAGTCTTGGCTCTGCTGTGGTGCTGGAGGAAAGTGTTTTGCAGTGGACTGAATGCAAAATGAGGGACTAAGGACAGGAAGGGAAGATGACTTTCTCCAAGGGAAGATGAGCAGGGTGATGTGAGTCCAAGGAGGATTTGCTTTATGATAGAAAATTGTATTTATATGCTGAAGGAAAGGAGTAAATAGAAATTGGTTTACAAACCAAGAGATAGAGGGATTGTTGATGGAGTTAAGACCTCTGAGACATGGGGTAGTAGAAGTCACAGCAGCCTAATGGGAGTTTCCTTGGACAAGAAGAAGGAATACCATCCTTCCAAACTGGAAAGGAGGGATGCGCCATGAGGACACAGGAAGACAAAGGATTGCCTTTGGAGTAGGATGCCATGTTCTCCTCTGAGGGTCACTTGTGGGGCAGAGTGGCATCCGCAGATTTCAAGTAAATCTAGCCATGAACTCTGGCTATCTACTAACTTTAGCTATCATCTTTTTCCCAACCAAGATGGCTCTCCCTGGGCTGGCCCCCTTTTGCTCCCCTTTGGCCTTTTCTCTTCCATTTCTAGAGCCTGTGAAAAACTTCATTTCCAACTACTGGTTGTTTCTGTGACGAGTAGTACTTTTCCATTTAGGAACATAAAAGAAAGTCTCCTGATAAAATCGGGTAGACTGATGGGGAGGGAAGGGAACAATGCTTTTGTGCTTTCACTTTATCCCTCGGAAAATTAAGAGATGGGCATGGGGATGGAGGGATGTGGTGAAGGCCACAGAGGTGGGGGTGAGCAGGAGGTGGGTTGGAGTGAGGCCAGCTTGCAAAACAGATAAAGATCAGAGTAACCATGACAACAGGCTGCTGGCAAAGGCTTGGGCATGGGGTGGAGGGTGGAAGGTGGAGTGAGTTGGCTGGGTATAAACCCAGTTTTGGAAAATGCCATATCTTCCCCCAGGGCTCTTGGCTGTTACAGAAATCACCATAGTCACCCACAGTGACTGCGAGGGAGAGAAAGGAGAGAGGGAGAAAAGGAAAGATTAACAAGACAGTTTCAGCTGACTCAGAGAGGAGGGAGCAACCTGAGACTGAAAAGGGATTAGACTGGAGAGAAACTCAGGAGGATTGGGAGCATTCAGGGTTGATACCTATGAGACCTCCAGAACTCATGTTTGTCTGCTTATCATTTACACTGTGGTAGCCAAGGTGCCACAAATAACACACCTTTTTATTTTTAGTTTTCAAGGTATCACATTTTTCACTCCTGGACAATGAGACATGAGTCTGTCAAGACTCCTTTCCTGAGGCTGCTGTTCAAAGTCAGTGTTTGCCCCCCTTACCCTGCACTCATATTAACATAGCCTTTTTTTCCAGCCTAGGCATGTAATTAGTTAAGAATGGCTATATTGCCAACCACTTCTAAGGATCTATCAATGCAAAATGCAGATATTTTAAAAATAGGTGAATACAGTTGTTCTTTTCTGAGTAAGATCAGAGCACTGAAAGGAACTGTAGGACATTGGTTAATGACAACCAAATGGTGCTTTTGGCTTACGTATCTCCTAATCCCACCTAGTGTGCTCTCTCCCAAAATAGTACCAGCACTGTTGGAGAGGGACATGGACTGTTTTTTCAGCAAAGAACTTTATAAATGTGTCTTTGACATTCCGCTCCCTATCCAAGCAGACTAGAACCCTTCCAACTTTTTCCTACAGAAAAGGTTAATGGAGCTGCTATGATAGTGGGCCAGGGCCTGTGCATAGAGGGATGGTAAAGGTGATTGGAGTCTGTGCCTTCCCTGGGGTCTCAGAACTACACTGCAGCTATAGGCCCAGGTGTTACAGATGCTAGTTCTGAGATTTTTACAATTTTGATTGGGGAGAAGGTAGCAAGTGTCTTTAGAAGTGGATTCATCTCCATTTCCAAATCTCTTTCTCTCCAAATAAGCATGTGTAGTACAAGCCATTGGAAGAATGAGTTTTTTTTTTTCCCCCACAAAGAAAGTTAAAATAAGAGATTCAAGACTGAGCACTTTGTTCCAAACTGTCATAAATAGCTGTGCAAAAAGAAAACATAAAAAGATCTGATTTCCCCTGAGTGCAGAGCAGAGCTGTCTCAAAGTTGGAAGAGTAGGCAGGATTCTACAATTTTGCTATAAGCCTGAAATGAGTTTTTCTTTCTTTTTGTTTTGAAAAGTCTGCTTCTGCCAGGTGGATGTAGTCATCTGGTTCTTGGCTACATTTAAGTCTGTAGATTTGTCCATCTGTGATGCAGAGTTCCTGGCACGCAAGGGAATGGGCTCTGCAGTGAGGTTTCACTGGTTGAGAGAGATTCCAAAACCCAGTGACTTTTTCTTTGATATCAGCACCCCTCAAGGTTTGCCATGGAACCACACATGATGAGAGATCACCAACTAAGTGCCCCAAAGGGAGGAAAAAGAAATGAAAGACCAAGGTATAAATATGAAATGACATGAACCATCCGTTTGTGTGGGAACTGAATTAGGGAAATTCAGGGGGATCTTGAGGGAAAATGGAAGAAAGGTTCTGCAGTGCAGTCTTGACATTCTGCAGACATACACATGCACAACCACACAACCGTACACATATCTATGCAAATGAATACCCCTGTATACCCTCAGAAGCATACAAGAAAGTCAACTTTCTCCATTTTATTTACTAGTTAGATCATTTCACAAATGTTTATTGTTCATTTACGATGGGCAGATACCATGTTAGACCAAAGGAAAAATCACAGAATGTATACAACAATGTTTCTACCCCCAAGGAGTTTATAGTTAGTGGGTGAGCAAATCATATGCATATGTAGTTATGTTATAAGTTCCTAGGTGCTCTGTTAGGTGTATATTTGTATACATTACAAGAAGGGATGATCAATTCTTTCCCAGGTGAAGGGAAGCGGGCTAAAGAGGGCGTATTAGTCTGCTAGGGCTATCACAGCAAAATATTGGCATTCTGGCAACCAAAGTTCCGGCAGGGTCAGTTTTTCTGGTGAGGCCTTTTTCTGGTTATCAGAAGGCCACCTACTCCATGTGCACTCAGGTGAGGCAAGCTGACCTGTTGTTGGTACTGGGGGTGTAGTGGGGGAGAGGAAGAGAGAGAAAGAGAGACAGACAGACAGACACAGAGACAGCTGGAGCAAGAGAGACAGAGACAGAGTGAACAGAGAGACACAGAGAAGGAGACAGAAATAGGCAGAGATAGAGAGACATGGACACAGAGATGGGGAGAGAGAGAGACAGAGAGAGAGAGAGTAATTGGGTTGGCCTTAGTTACTTTTCTTGTTGCTGAGACAGAATACGTGACACCCACAACTTAAAGGAGGAGAAATATTTTTGATTCACAGTTTGCAGAGGTTTCAGTCTGTGGTTAGCTGCTTCCAAGGCAGGAAGGCAAGGTGGACAGGCCTGGTGGAGGAAAGCTGTTTGCACCATGATAGCCAGAAATCAGGAACTGAGGAGGGAGATACACCTAAGAGGTGATGCTCTCAGTGATCATCCCTGTTTCTTACCAGACCCTACTTCCTAACATCACATTTAGCTATAGTGTCCCTGTGAGTGCATGAGTATCATGGGATATCTAGGTCCAAACCATAATAGAAACAGTGGGAGGGGCAGAGAGAAACAGAGAAGGGGGAAGAAAGAGAAGGAAGGAGAAACACAATCTTTGGTGTCTCTTCTCAAGAAGACCCTAATCCTATTAGATCAGAACCCCACCCTTATGACTTCATCTAACCTTATTTACTTCTTTGGGCCCCACATGCGGAAGTAGCTGTGCTGGAGTTTAGGGCTGCAACATGTGAACCTTGAGGGGACACAGGCATTCCATTCGGTATAGGAAAGGTGACAGTTGAAATGCATCTTAAGGGGTCGCCTAGTTGAAGGAGAAGAAAAAGGCACGTCCTTTTCCCAAACAAGAATAGGAAGGAAAGTATTGAATAGCTAGCTTTTAGCATATGGAAAACTGCATGTAATTTAGTGTATCTAGCAGGGAAACAAAGAAATGTGGGACAGGTACATTTCAGGTGACTGGGACTTATTGCAGAGCTGCTAGCTAATTTTGAAAGTGAAAACAACATGTTCAGCCTCCCTGGAGATGAGCAGGTCCAGGTGGGCAGGCAAGCAGGGACAGCAGAGAGTTAAGAGATCTGGTTGGCTTCAGGGACTGATGGCATGGGAGGAATGGTGCAAATTAGAACCTTGAGCTGGTTTGCTGACTCTACCTGGACTGACTTGTTAGGGGTAGGCATCGAGATAGTGGGTACAGTTTTAGTCATTTGGAAAGTGACTGTTCATTAGGATAGAGGTCTGAGGCAGAGAGAAGAGGTTGGGGCTCCTCGTTGTCTCAGAGACAGGAAGACACAAGAGTGGATGGCTTCTGGGGAAACTATGTAGAGGAGAGCAGAGGGCTGAGCCCACAATCCCAGCCAAACTCATCAGGAAATGAACAGGAAAATGAGATGATTGAGAAGGAGAAGGGATAGGAGACCTGGAATGAGCCACGTGCACAAGTCAACTCTGAGAAGAGTGAGGAGGAGGAGAAGGAGGAGGAGGAGGAGGAGGAGGAAAGGCTCTGTGGAGCTGCACAACAATCCTGAGGAAGGCTCTGGAGTTTTGGTCCTGGGGTGGCCCTGGTGGCTTTTGACCAGGTTTCCCTGTAGCAGAGAAAGAGTGAAGAAGCAATCTCAACATTCCCTGGAGCAGAATATACCCTGGGTAAGGGTAGCTCCAAGAGCTGAGGACAACTTTCATTCCTTTGTGTTTGAGATGGCATTACATACGGGAGAACCTTTGGTGGTGGTGGGGGGGGTGGGTTCAAAGAAATAATTACAAAAGGAAAAGAAGGGAAGAAATGTATCTGGGTGGGAGAAGTTAAAACCTAAAGCAAGGGTACGTTTTAGGGACTTTTGTATGGTTAAGGGAGGGCTTTGGGAAGGAGTGGGAAGAGAAACACATTGAGGAGTTAGCTTTATGAGCACTGTATTAATCAACTCAGATCCACACAATGTTGGCTCAGAGGCAAGTTCATTTTAAATCGGAGTTCTTTTTTTTTAAACCCTACAAGTCTAAATGCTTAGTCTTTTAGATCCTAGAGATGGATGAAGTTAAATAGCTCTTTTAAGAACAGCACGGCATGGAAAATAACTAGGTTTACCCTGCTAAGTTTAGCATATAAAGCTCTTTCCTGAATGGTTTCTTTGTCAACCCCAGGCTGGAGGAGTTCAGTTCCCTTTTATTTGGTGAATTCCTTAATTGGATTTTGTTTGCCGATCTTACTTTCTCACATTGTAAGATTTTAATAAATCATTATAATCATTCCCTTATGTCTTGCAAAAATAACGTTTCTGACAGTCTCCGAATAATTTTTTTCTCCCTGTGTTTGTATCGTGGGATTATTAGTGTGGCTTACAAATGAATCAGAAAAGGACCGTGCAGCCAAGGGTGCGTCTCTGTCATCTCCCAGGCATGAACTCAGAGAATGATAACCAGGAATCCGTGAGGTCCTGCTCGGCTGGGAGGGCACAGCAGGTCCTGGCATATTATCCCCTGTCTGGATTATTGATGAGATGCACCATCTGGGAACAGGGGAGAGTTCTCCTGTCACTCGGTTATTAAACCCTCCGCGGGAAGCAGGTTTATTGGTGATGTATGTATGCTGGTGGCTCCCACCACATCCTCAGCTCAGATTCTTCTGTGTCAGTTACTGCTAATGACTGGGAGAGGAAGAACTGTTTGTTTTGTTTAACTGTGAGATGTTGGACTCCAGATATACTTCTCCCGAGAGCCATCAAGACTGGCCTCCTCTCGCAAAGATTCCAGGACTTGAGTATTTGCCTATTTAGGAACTGAACCTGGACTCATGCCTTTTCTTTTACATTTCTCATGTTTTCTAGTTTGCTACTTTGTTTGCAGACTGCCAACACTTAGACTGTATCCAATTTCTGTGACCCTGAGATATAGTGATTTGTACAATGAATATAGCTGATTGTGTACCTTCCTATAGTTTCTGTCCACCCTCTTCCTCCCGTTATCCTCCAGGACATATTCGAAGAAGGCGTAGGAGACACTGCCCTTCCTGTGGCCTGAACAACTTTCACAGCTCCACTGTTGGTGAACAATAGGGGGAAGTTGGAGTTATCTTGGGGGATGGATAGCTACAGAATTTTTTGCACTAGGCTTATGGTCTGGCAATTCAGCACTCTATAACTTAAGGTAGTTCAGGTCAATTTAATTCCAGTTTGCTCCATATGTGAGTAAACAATCTAAAGATCTAAATCTAGTCAGAGGAGTGATCTTTAAGACTGAAAAAATCTCACTTTCCTCTGTTCTCCCCTGCTTTTCCTGCCCCCAAACTAAAGGCAATCATCTTGATGCTATATTTAAAAAAATAGTGGATGTGATAGTGCACCCTTAATCTAATCTTTGCTGTGGACTGGTTTCTTTATTTAGTGAACACTTAATGGGAAGTCTTGAGGGAGGTCTTAGATCTTTATAATTTTTCCATTTGTATTTCTTCTTTCCTTCTTCTTTCTCTTTTTTCTTTAACTACCAGTAACAAGAGAATTAATGTGATACAAGGCTAGAGGCCTCATTTTATTCTTCCTCTTTGTACCTGCATGGTCTAGCCATGTTCCTAATTTACAGATCATGTAGGTAAGAATGACATATTTAAGATATTTAATTGTGTGAATGTATGTGTATAGAAACTTGGAAATGCCCCTGAGAACAAACATGAAGACATACAATACCTAAAAGATTTAATTGGAGGAATTAGGTGAAACATTTTAAAATATGTGTTGTTTGAGTTTCTATACAGCATCTGTCACATAAGCCTAAAAGTTCTGTCATGTGTGATATTTTTAATTTTGCTCCCAAATGGAGCAAGGCGTCTTCTCGGGTCCAGCTGTTCATAGAAGCCCCTGGCACAGGCTTGGGAAGTCAGCTCTCCCACGGACCCAAGGGAAGCTGCTGCCTTGGTTCCTGTTTCTGCCTCTGCTGTTCTGCACTCAAAAGTTGGCAAATGCTGGTCATGTCGTGGATCTATTTATAGTATGCACACGTCTAACTACCTTGTTCTTTTCTTAGCATCAGCTTGACATGCTATCAATTATCCATGAGGAGAATGATAACACAGAGAAAGTTATTTGAGGCCGATGCCCTGAGGTGAGAGGTGTGTGGGGGTGGTAGAGGTCACATGGGGACAGCTGCAGATGAAAAGGGTACAGGAGACCTTCCTTGCAGGGTTAAGCTGGTGAGCAGCTGCACATAGGTCTGTGGGAAATCCTGAGCTGTGTCTGTTTCTCAGACTCTTCCCTTCTCGCCAGCATCTTCTCTGGTGTCTAAAGCCCATTTGAAAACTGCAAGGGGCAGAAGCCAAAGAAGACCTCCTTGTACAGGCCTCAGGAGGATGGGACAGTCAGGCCCATGCCAGGGGGTACTGGGGGCAGTGGTGGATGTGGCTGAGGCTGGACACTGTCCTCAACCTCTTCCTTGCTATGGGCATTTCTTGGAGGAGGGACTTTGGTGGAGCTGCTGGAAGACAGGGAAAAAGTCAGGAGTCTCTGGGGCTCCTGTCCCACTGCTTGCTGTTCCTAAACTGGTGGTGGTGGGGGGAGATTTCTCCCTGGCAGTGCCACCACACCTGCCCCAGCTTCAGAGTGGCTTCACCTTTCCAACAGAATGCCCTGGGTCTTCTGCACTCTATACCAGTTTGTTGCTTTTGCTCCTCCTCACTGACAGGTGAGATGTCCTTTCAGAAACAGTTCCTTCTCCTCCTCCTTCTCCTCCTCATTCTCTTGTCCTTTCTCCTGCTCCTCATTGTTGTAGCAGAAATTGTTCCTTTTCAGTGCCCTTGTGTCCTCTTTTCCCTTGCCCACCATTAATTTGGGGCAGCAGGGTGGAGCCGGTGGCTTTGCTCTCAGATCTGATGTTACAACGATGATGTCCTTGTTGTCTAAGTTCCTGGAATTAAACTGCTCATGATCAGGGTGATAGAGGGGACTTCTATGTGTAACATCACCTCCCAGTAGTGGCATCACCATTGCTGACTATGTCTTCTGTCCACCATGGGCTTTGGGTCTGAAGACAGAGAGAAGATTGAATCTAAGTCAAAGAAAAGGAGAAACAAGTTAATTAAGCATTGTCTGCCATGTCAGGAGCAAGTGGGCTCAGCCTTTACAACCCACTCGCCACCAGCTGCTGCTTCTCTGACTCTGGCAGTGAAGGATTCAGCTGTCTCTGGGAGCTCTATGCAGCTGATCCTTGGGGACAGAATGGCATTGTCCTGAGAGGTCTTGGACTTCTTGCAAGATTCCTGATTCTGAAGGCCCTGGCTGACTCTCGCAGGGCTTCTGCTCGGAAGCGAATGCCATCTGCCCAGCTAATCCACTTTCCGGGACAGTGTCTAGCGCCAGAGAATGTCTGTGTCTCTGAGTATCCTGGTGCCATTTAACTGCCTCCAGGTTCCTGGGGATCTGTTTGCAACCTTTGTTATCTTTTGGCAGAGCTACCTGTCCTTTCCTTTCTTTTATTCTCACTAGTCAGACCACTCAAGTTGAATGTGCTTTATTATTTAGAGACCTCATGCGGAGGAGATGAGATGATTATCTGGAGCACAGAGCAGCCAGCTTCAGATGGTGTTATGTTTGTGTGTGTTGCATACACAAGTTACACACATGTGCATTTGTGAGTGCTTCTGGCTGTCTAGGAGGGATGAGTAGGGGGTGCGTGGATCTCTTTTGCTCAAGCTGCAGGACTGAAAAGAGGGGCACAGTGCCAGTGCCAGACTACTCAGAGGGCAGGTGAGTAGTGAGAAATCCCTTACTTTTCTGTTTTAAGTGATAACAAAAAACATGTAGTTTGTGAATATTTGGCCATCCTTTTCCTTCTTTATAGACACAATTTGTGATCCAAGATCCTGATGCCTCTTTGAGGACTGTGGGACTGATTTTTCTCTGCTTTTTTTTGTTACTGACTGAGTTATTCCTGAGCCACAGAAGTTTGCCAGTGACAATCCTGCATCATTGTTTGCAGTCTCTTCCTCTTCATTCCTCCCAGCTTTTATTATCCAGAGGGAAACCTTTCTTCCAACAGTCTAGAAGAAGTTTATTTGGGGGATAAATTTTGGAACTAGATGGGGTTTTTGTCTTACGTTCATTGTAACAGGATTCGATTCTGGAGCATATTGACAAATATATGTAGTTTTGCATTTAAATACACAGCCATACGTGCAGTACATTAAGTAAAGTGATATGATTGGCTGGCAACTAGAGATAATAAGCAAAACAAGGTTGCTTTGACTTTCCCTTTGTTATTATATTATTATTGTCTTTTAATTTGTTCCTTGAGTCAGTATGTTCCTCATTATCACTGACAAAATGATAAGAAAGTGTTCCTATGCTTGCTTTTCTGTTTCAAGGTTTAATGCAGAATTTGGAAAACCATAGACCATACGATAATCTGTTCTACTTCCTGTTTTTCTAAATAAAGTTTTATTGGAATGCAGATTGGCTTAGCTATTTGATTATTGTGTATGGTTGTCTTTGTGTTACAACTATAGAGTTAACTAATGGTGATATAGACTTTTATGATTTATAATATTTAGTTATTTACCAGACATAGTTTGTCAACCCCTGATTAAACTTACATTTTTTCTTTAAACACTTGAAAAATAATTAAAACAACAGAGAATAGGATATCTTTTATGCAGGAAAGAATCATTTATCTGAACTCAGGAGATTCTAAATCAGCCAGAAAAGCAAGACAAGTACACTTAAAACATCCACAGAAACATGTAGGATACAAGTATATGAAAAGGTACTCTTCAGATGTTTATCAGGCCCAACCAAATGCAAAGTAATCTCTCAGATGCTATGAAAGATACTCTGGCAAGTAGAATATAATCATATTCCATAGAGTTACTCGCGCAATAAAAATCTGCTAAAATAACAAGGGCATTCGATAGTGGTAATAGAAAATTACTGAATTCGAAGGAGGTAAAGTGATGTCTAGTGCTTACCCTAGTGAGCTGAAACATTAAAATGGAAATTAAAAAACTGTAGAGCTGAATCCTTCTAACTTAAGACAATCTTTATCTATCACTTTCAGATGTCCATTGAAGTAGATCTTTGCTTTTATAGTAGGAAAAGCCTTCTTTCTCAAAAACAAAAGACAGATGAGCTTTAATAAGTTACTTGGCATGCAACTTGCACTTGTAACAGACTCAAAGATGCTTTATTTCAAGCCTTTATATAGGTATAAAAGTAGGATTAAGACACAAATTAGACAGGAACTGGAAGCAACTTCTTCCAGATCATCTACTAATGCCCTGATCATTTTACAACTGAAAGAAACTTGGATCAAGAGATCTAGTGAGTTGTATAAAACTGTCTCTGGAAACCAGGAATTCTGAGTTCCTGGTCTTCACTGAATTCCACATAAGTTTTCTAATTTTCACAGCAGATTCTTTGTGGGTTTAGAGGAAGTCTTGTCAGACTCCTCAGCTTGAAATCTTTCATGGCCACAACAGTCTTTGTTTACACACCAGTCCTTCCTTGGTTCCCTGTAGTCCCCTAGGTCACAGATGTGAGGGTAAAGTGTAGAAAGGGTCATTGAGGACTCAATCTTCTCTCCACTGCCTTGTTGGACTGCTAATGGCAGTAGATATTGTAGTACTGGGCTGGGCATTCTGCTGGATACACATCCTGACTGGTACCTAGAACATCCACAGTACGGTTTTGTTTTGTTGTGATTTTTGGAGGGATGTGGATGAAAGTGAGTAGATGAAACACTGGCCCATTGGTAATGGTGAGCGGTGATGTTCTTAAGCTTCTTTTAACTCCTGTTACCCAGGGCACAGCTCCATCCTTACCTATGTCTGGAATAAGGACTTGTGGCACACTGTTAGCGCTTTTGTGATGACATTTATTCACTGCATATTAATTCCTGAATGTAAGAGTGTTTTTAGTGGGCCTGATTCCAGGAGAGGACACAATGGTGAAGATCCAGTCTCAGCTTTTACAGATCTGACATTAGCAGATGAGCAATTGAGGTGGAATTTAGCTAACCTCAGGAGTCCCAATTCCTCATCAGCAAAGCTAGGAATTCAGATCAAACTTTAATATCCCTTTAGGCTCCAGCATCCAGTCTATAAAGTTTCCCGTTTCCAGTATCTTCCTGCTTCCTCCATGTTCACATCCTCTGCCTACCACTGATTGAAGTCTTCAGCTGAAGTTGTAAAAACAGCCAGGATTTCTTAGGTAGCCAAAAAGAAGTTTGAGTGAGACAGAGAAAAAGAAGGAAACAAGAATTCTGTAGAGCCTGGCTAATAAGAGCCAGTCAGATAGGGGGCACTTACTGCTATCTGTGGCCTGAGGTCCCCGAGGTTTGGTTGGGGAATTTGCCAGGGGTGCAGTCACCAGTGTGGACTGGAATGGTAATGAGGTCTGACAGAACAGCCCAAGAGAGGACTGAGAGCTCCCCCTGGTCCTTACCTCTTTTTGCGTTCTGCTCCTGGGGCCGTTTTCAGATTTTGGAAACAGACATAGCAGCTGTATTATGCTTTTGGAAAAGCAGAAAGCAGATGATGGAGGAACTGTTTGAGTTCATCTGACGTGAAATGAAGAATCTGATTTTACCAATTTATGGATAATAGAAGGGCTAAAGCTTGAAAGACAAGGTGATTAAATTTTTAAATATTTGATGATCGTTGTGTGAATGCGACAATCATCTATCCTGATTTCAAATAGTGCATTCTGTTCTCTCCATAGATAATTTGAAAGTCTTGAGCTGCACATCAACACTTGGTTCAGAAAAATATAATCATTGGTTGCTGTTATTGTGTACAAGGCATGATACTAAATTATCTTGTCATCCAGCTCAGTTTTTATCATTATCTCTTAGGTAATTTTATTGGAAGAAGAAGCCAGTAAGTTATAAATCATAAGAAGGTGAATAATAATTCAGTTATAAATTCCTGCCATTGCCAGGTGTCTATATACCCGCTCTCAATCATGACTAATATTTTTCTACAGATCTTAAAATCTGTGGTTTGTTATTTACCAGCATGTTGTTATGTGACCCATGACTGTGAATTTGCCTGAATATTACATAATCATGATTACATTTACAACTTAAATGATATTCTTTATTTCCTCCTGTTTTATTTCAACTGTGGACAATATAGATTCAGAAGTCCTTAGAGGGATCAGAAGAGAATACAATGAAAATAGCATTAGATGTGAAATGATTTAAAAATATGTTGCTTATATTTATAACTCAGTGCCTAAGAAATCTGCTGTCTTTTCCTTTTATATCCTGGTTCATCATTGGCAGAGCTTACTTGTAAGATCAAAATTCAGATGCAGAGTTGATGCTCAGTGGTCACGTTGACAGTGAGTGTTATCATAGGCAGCATGCTTAGTTACTAGAGTCAGAAGAGCCTCAATTTCAGTCTTTTCTCTCCCATGGTACTAGACTATGTGACCTTGGGCAAATGTCTTACTCTGTGTAAATCTTATTTCTTTGTGTGTAAAATGTATTTGCATTTCTCAGAACGAGCTAGCTACAGTATGTTGCCACAACAAATAAACTCTGGGGTTTAACTGATGTGGCACAACAGAAGAGTATCGCTTACTCATGCAAAACCTGAGTGAAATCTGGGCAGTGGGGTGGTGGTGAAGGCCTTGGGTACCTTCTTTCTGTGATGCTGCCATTCTCCCTCAACATGTGGCCTTAAATGTCTTTGTAGCAAAGTAAAAGAAATCTTGGCAGTGCACACTAGTGCTGACTGCCTTGACCTTAAAGTTCCACATTAGAAATTTGTGCACATTTCATTGTGTATATTTACACTAGTACAGGGCCTACATTTAAGACTTTTGTATGCTTAGGAAGAAGAGACCCATGAATGGGTAAGCTCTAGTAGTTTTAATAACAGAGGCTAATAATAGTAACTTCGACAAGCATTGGTATACTCCAAGTCTTTACCAGCCTTTGACAAAAATACAGGATTATGCTTCCATTTTTAATCCTAAATTATTACAATGAAGAGTCCCACTAGCCAAACTACTAGAAATAAAATCTCTCCCAAACATCTCTTGGTAGTTTTGAGGAATTCTGAGTCCTGTCTCTGGAATATTTCTTAAAAGATGTTTCTGTTTGTCTACTTTGCTTCTGTCATCTTGTCATCTGTTGACCTCTAGGCTTTAGAGAGGATATTTATGGATTCCTTCTTCATGGATGACCACCGTCAAATGTCTCATGTTGTGTTTTTCCTAGTTCCCTTCAGGTCAACCACTGCAAGACCTAGTTCATAAGAACATACTGAAGCATCGAGGAAAAAAAGCAAAACCCTAGGAAATCTTTTAGCATCATTCCCACATACGTTTAGATTCCTAGACCCTCAGACCTGAATCCAGCTAGAATCTACTTCACTGCTTGTTCTGGCCAAACTCTGTCTCTTCTCCACGCAGGGATCATTCAAGCTTCTACATGCTTCATAGTCTGGATCCAAGTGGGTTTGCCCTGTTCCCAGGCATTTTTAAAAAACCTTTGGATTACTTCTTCCTAGTGAGAAATTCGTTTCACCCCAGCAGAGATTTCACAGTGTGAGTTGGCCCCCAAGTGCCTAAAAATATAATGAAGTACTTGTCAGCACATTACTCCAAATCTGGATTATTTGAGCTCAAAAATATATCACACGGGGAACCAATATCCTATCCAGATAGGGCTTTGTGAAGTCTCATTCACTTTTTGTGCTTTTTCTTCCAGCAGTTGAGGAGGGAAGCAAGGGTTTCAGCTTTCTCCTGAGAGTCCAGACCCAGTTCCACCTCCCAGGAGCAGGTGCCTGGGCACCTCAGACACAGCATCTCAGGAATAACCTGCATGCCAAGGAGGCATGATTCTAGATCAGACTTCAGCACAACAACAGCACGAAACAAAAGCCTCTGCTTCTGCATACATGGTTTGGTGAAGATAGCCAGTTTCCATCTTAAATAGATAACTTCTTATGTTGGTTTAAAACTTTTCCACTGGTTTCTTCTTTGGACTCAGGTGTCCTAAGGAAAATGGGGAAGTATGTGCTGTTTTCCATCCACATACAGAAAAGGCTGACCAAAGTAATCCTTTCCATTACACAGGCCAGTTCTACCCATGAGAGAATAAATTATACTTTATGAGCTAGAAACCCACAAATGGATGTTTTTATAGCTTCACAATTTAAAGTCATTTCCTACTAGAACTCCCTTACTTAGTTATTTTGATTGTAATGAAACAGGCTTAGATTTCTCAATTCCTTATCTTTCTATACTTTTTCTAATGTAATAAACTCTGTTATCTATAAAATGTTGGTCTCCTGCTGGGTCACTGCTGGGATCTCACCTATTTTAGCACTCACACACTTAATTTTTTCCTTTACAGCTACAGTTTTTCCTTGCTAGCACGTTGAGTAAAAGGTAGGCTATTTATACTCTTAGGTTTTTGTTCTTGTGAGCACGTGTCTGCGGTTGGGTACTCAGTCTTATCATGTGGGTCCGAACCTGTCTCTGCCTTGGAAATATGCTCAGGGTGCACATGGTCTGCATGGGAAGCCCTGCGTGTTATGGGGGAGAATGAACGTGATGCCAGCTCCCTTGAGACCTTGTGCACACCTGGCCATGGCCATAGCTCACCAAATGCATCCCTGGCACTCCTGTCAAGATGACTCTAGTTCTACAGAGTGGAGCTCTGACGTTCCCAGGGTGCTGCTGCCGCTGCAGGGGGTGCCTAAGCTAGAAAGGCTTTTAAAGTTCTGATTCTTCTTTTTCTTTCCCTTTTGGATGCAGTGGCTCACCCTCTGGTGCTGCAGCTGACAGAATTGGAATGGCAGTAGGTGGCTGAGGGGGTTGAAAGTGGCAAGAGGATGGCAGTCATCAGTTGGGGAACAATCTCTGAGCCAAAGAAATGCCTTTGGCTATGAGAACAGCATACATTTGTCTCTTTGCCTCCTTAGAAGGGGAGGTACAGTATAAATCTGACTCAACCCAGGCACTATTTATGGGAGATCATTATTAAAGAGTAGGTATTTGATTTTTCAATTAGTACTGGCTCAGCGAGACTGGGAATAGGGCCACTAAGAACTTGCTGACCATGGATAAATCCACCCTGGTCATTTGTGAGGGCTATATAAAGTTGTTTTTTTGTTTTTTTTTTGACAGGAATCTTTAAAAGAATCAAAATTGCATTCATACACTGTGTTTGTAGTCACAGAGTTTTGTGAATAGATAGCAGTCCCTGTGGTTTGCAGCTTTGCTAGAATCAAGAGCTTTTATTCACATTAACTATTAATGGTGCTTTTCCAGATCACTTGATTTTGCGAATTTCTGAAATTGGAGTGAGCAGCTGAATTTATTGAGGTAGTTATTTCAACTAGATTCTCCCCCTGGGCCCATGAGGAACCCTTGTTCTCAGTGATTCAAATAGAAATCTGGGTCCAGATGGTCATGTTTGGCGAACAGGATTCTGTGCCGATTTTGTCTCCCTGTGTTGTTTGGTCATATTCAGATGCAAATGCTTTTGGAGCGTTGTACAAGGCATACCATGACTTCTCCCTGATCCAACAGGGAGGAGTCAATGTACAAAAGGACATGATATACTAAGAATCAGAAGGTGGGATAGGACAGGAGGAACCTTGTGGGATTAACATTCTTCTTCAAGTGTGGATAATGTTTCTCATGTGTGCTAGTCCAAACCTCTGTGTTTTCCTTGTCTCTCTGCAGTTTCTCCAAGTATCTTGGATGTCAGGTTTCTGCAAAGAGGCATCTGTGGAACTATGTTGGAATGAATACTAGCTCTGATGTTTGTATACAGAACAGCATGCCTAGGTTTAGCACACTTATCTTCTGCTAATTAAAATCAAGAAGTTTTTCCAGCAAGACTGCACGTGCATAGCACCTGCTGGACCACTCTTCTCCTTTTGGAATTTCTAGTTGGGCAGAGAGGCAAGAAAAGAGAAGCAGAATACTCACAGTAATGGTGATGTCCTGCTCTGAGATAAGCATGCAATTGGCTCTCTGTATCAGTGGATTCTGCATTCATGGATTCAGTCAAACAGATCAAAAAAATTTTAAAAAGTGCATCTGTACTGAACATTGATAGATTCTGCTAGCCTGAGGCTTAGCTATCTCTAACATGATATTCGCCCAACTTGGAACCCAGCCCAGAGAAACAACTTATCTCTCTGAGTAACTTCTATGTTCTCCTAGTTCTAGAAATAAACCTTGTGCTCCCTTTTTGCGCATGCGCTGAGCCCTCTCCAATCCCAAAACTCCACAACCGCCCAAGTGCTCCACCCCTAGCCCCCAGGAAATCTGTTTCCTGTTTTAGGCAGGCAGATGCTCCTTCAAATCAGCTGTTACTATGTCATTTTGCCCACCTCCCAAACTCCTCTCCCAGCCAAACCTGATAAAAGTAGCTTTACTTCTTTTTTCTAGTGGAGAACCCCCTGCACTTCCTTGCAGCTCTCTCATACCCTCACGAAAGGCCTTTTATACTTTGTCTCTTTCTTATCTTTTCCGCACTGCCTCAGATTGAGTGTCGAAAGTACTAAAACATATGCAGACATTTTTCTTGATATTGTTTCCTGAACAATATATGTATAGTACATCTAATTACATAGTACTTACATTATATTGGGTATATAGTAATATAGAGGTGAGTTAAATTGTATGGAAGGTGAGCATGGGTTATATACATACACGATGCCATTTTCTATAAGGCATTTGAGCATCTGGGGATCTTCAACCCAAGGAAATGCTGGAATCATCCTCCTGCAGATACTGAAGGACAGTTGTATTTTTGTAACTCTCAAAATGACCCCCTCCCGTGAAGATTTATCAACTTCTCTTTTACATATGAGGAAATTGAGGCCGATTTGCCTAGTTACTTAGTATGCAACAGAATTATGGTTTGATTCAGAGTCACTTCAAAAGCTCATTTTACTTCTGATCCTATAGCTTCCCTAAAGATAAGGCATGCAGGGTGTTGTCAGTTTTGCATTGGAACAGCTCATTCTGCTAGGAGTTAGTTTATGTTGGAGGATTGTTTAAAATTAGAAGCATAGTCTGAGTATCTTCACTGACAATTCATAGATACTTTCCAGAGATATTTCCTCTATTAAATATTCACATAACTTTTGAACACACTGAGAAAACAAGCCTATTCTTACTTGGTGTGTGTGTGTGTGTGTGTGTGTGTGTGTGTGTATTGGCAGCAGGTTGGGTAGAAGTACTGGTCTGAATAATTTCTAGTCTCCATTCCTTGCATTAGGATATTCTCTGATTTTCTAGCTGTGAGTTAGGCAGGAGTGATTGTGGCAAACCCCTGGAGACAGCTTACCTCATGCACTCTGTACACCTGCCACTGTGGGCCTACTCTGTTGGGGACCAAAGTGGAGCCACAGGGCAGTCCGAATGTCAGCCTCAGGGGACTTTTTATGAGCCTGGCATCAGGCATCTTGCTGGGGAAAGTGCTCACTCATGAGAGCTTGAATTTATGTCATGAAGTCCTGTTTCATTCTCACTTTTTGTCCGGGATAGTACGAATATAATCAAAAGTGAGAGAGGAAGATGGTCTTTCATCTGAAATTAACAAACCAAGATATTTGCAATTTATTTCTTGAGAAAGTAGATTTCTGCAGTGTGTTCTTCAGGGTTCATTAACAGAATCTGTGCTTCACTTTTTCTGAAACTCTAAATTTCTGGCTCCTGCTGTATAGGTTGATGGGGGGGAAACATCTGGCTTTGACTTGCTGTGAAATGCTGCACTGGGCCTGCTTTTTACCTTGATTCCAAGTGAGCACTGATTGAGATTCTCTGATGCAATGAGATGCTTCTCCTTTCCTTCCACAACCTTGGAGTTATGGTAGGGTAGAATCTCTGGGCAATACTGGAAGGAATGATTCAGTCTGGCATAGTCCTCACTGAGCAGAGAGAGGCCTCGGTTTCAGGCTTCTCTTAACTGCCAATTGAATCGGCAAACGGCAAAAATAGACTGGAAGGCAGATGGTCACTCTCATGTGCTCTGTTGACAAATAGAAAAAAGCAGAAAGGAGGGACTCAGAAGACATGTGGACAAAAATAATTCCCTTTGGACGCTCTGGGGGATAAAAGCTGCTTTGAGGACCTAGTGTACACACTTGTGAAGCACCCATCTCATTTCCCAAACCATTTCATAACTGCTTTCTCATTGGCCATTCTGACCATGTTGTATGTGAGGTGATGAGTTCTGTTCCCCCCTTGGAGGGAGGAGAAGTCTTCAAGCAGCCTTTAGGAAATGAACAAATCAGAGAAGCCCTGCCTAAGTCTCATGGGATACTCTGGGATCTCCAGGCCAAACTGAATTTTACTGTTAGGCAGATTACACTGCAATTTCAAGAAAGCCAGAAAAGCTTAAGCTTTTCTTATTTTGAATTTTCTTTAAATAGGAGAGGCTTAGACTCTATTTTGTCTGTCCTTTAATTTTAAAGATGAAGAAAATGAGATCCAGAGAGGGATGACTTTGATAGTATCAAATAGTTACAGCACCCTAGCCAGTCTAAAGAATACAAGATTTGAATATTTAAAAAGTTGCCGGAAGAAAATACAGCCCTTTGCATGTGCATAACTTGGTAAACTGAGATGCCCTCATGCAAAGAAAGAGATGCACTTTGTCTTAGTTTTGGATTGCCGTAATAGAAATACCGTAGACTGGTGTTCTGGTTAAACATGAAATGTTCCACAAAGACTAATGTTTTGAGCGCTGTGTCCCCAGGCAGTAGTTTTCAGAATTGGAGCCTAGAAAGGCAACTGGATCATGATGCAGTAGCCTCATTAATGTATTAATTTGCTGAACAGTTTCATAGCTGAATGGGTTATTGGAAATTAGGACCCAGTTGGAGAATGTACTTCACTTGAGGTTTGCCTTTGAAGGATACATTGTGTCCTCGGTTCCTTCTCTCTCTGACTCTTTCTGGCTTCCATGAGGTGAGAGGCTTTCCTCCACCATTCCCTTCCACCATGATGTTTCTGCCTTGGAGCCAGCTGACCATGGACTGAAACTTCTTAAACTGTAAGTTTATAGATAAATCTTTCCTCCTTTAAATTATGTATGGTAGTTATTTGGTCACAGCAGTGCAAAACTGACTAATATAACTGGGCAATTTATGAAGAAAATAAATCTATTTCTTACAGTTTTGGAGGTTGGAAAGTCTAATATCTAAGTGCTGGCATCTGGTGAGTTCTTTCCTGTTGTGTGTCATCCTCTCCCAGAAGGTGACAGAGAACAAGAGAGTACAAGGCAGGCCTGAAGTTGCTTTTGCAACAGACCCACTCTGTGGCAGTGACATTAATCATTAATTACATTAGTCATTAGGACTCCACCTTAATTACCCTTTTAATGTTCTACCTCTCAACAAGGTTGCCTATATTGCAAATTGAGTGAACTTCCAACATGTGAAATTTTGGGGACACTTTCAAACCACTGCACCTTTTTTTCTTGTGGCTACAGTGCGTGTGAGGGTACATGGCTTAGAGAGCTGTGCATAGGCTGCATTTCAGTTTCTGACTCCTCTATTTGTGATCCACAAACTGTGCAGTATATAAAGTGGATCTCCATGGATTTTCTGGTTCATTTAAAAGAGATTTGGAAGGGAAACTTTACCGAGGGATAAACTTTCCATTAGCTAGATGAGACTGTACATATGTCTACTAATTGCTCTCATTTAGCACAAATCAATCAGATCCAAGGGATGAAGAGTGAACCTGTGTTTTCTTTTTTGTGGTTATAGGCATAAATAATTAGGATGAAGCTAGACCTGTATGTGCTGGTTTGACTGATGATGGGTATTTTTAAAATTTGTAGCAAAAAAGAGTTAATAAAAGTCTTCCAACTTTGCGATGAGTATCTAGTAAATTGAATATGAAAAGGAAAGGAGAAAAAATCTTCTTGATTATTAAAAGTAAGTGTTCACATAACACAGGGCTTCATAGCTTGAAAAACTATTTTCAAAACACAGAAGCATATAGAGGAAATATCCTCTGGTGTCCAGAATCTGAAAGGACAAAGTCAGGCTGGTGTCTGTGGTTAATGTCTAAAGTTCATAAAGACACCTTTTTTCTTGCCAGAGTGCTACAAAAGCTCTTTTATTACTATGGCACTTGATATTGAAAGGTAAGTATCACTATACCATTGGACAATAGTGAATAAATCATTGGCAGTGGAAATAGCCCTATTTTATAGTGACTGATGCTTCTTGTCAGTTCTGTTCATGCAGCCTAAAGTCCTCCTTTCTATAATTCATTATAATTGGAACTTAAGTATTATTTGTAGGTATGCATCTAACACATGTCTTCCAGAAGATTGTAATTGACATAGCACAGTAGTAAAGGATCTAGGCTTTGAGGTGTGATTTGAAGTTTCAATTTTGTTACTTACTATCTGTATAACACTTAATTACATAAATTACTTAACATCTTTGTACTTCATTCCGCACTTATTAAATGGTAATAAACATAGGATAACTTTCTGTCTTTATTTTCTCTCTTTCATTCTTTTTTATGTCTCTGATAATTGAACCTAGGACTTTCACAGTAGCTAAATTCTTTTTTATTTTTATTTTGAGATAGAGTTTCATTAAGTTATTAAGTTGTTCATACTGGGCTTGAACTTGTGAACCTCCTGTCTCATCTTCCCACAGTGCTAAAATTATGGGTGTTCACCACTACATCTGTCTAGAGCATATTTGATAGGGCTGTGTGCTGGTTATATTAAATAGCTATATTAATCATACTAACTGGTTATATTAAATGAGTTACTTCATGTACATGGCTAAGCACTGTTCGTAGAATGTGGAAGCCCTTAAAAATATTGGTTTCTCCTATTGATAGACAGAGGAACTGTTTCTCTTATCCCTGGTGTTTTATCCAGAGGTTGGGGTACATAGATTAAAAGCAAACATTGTTGACTTGAAAAACAGTCCCATTTCTTCCTAGCTCCAGCTTGGTGAAGGCTCATACTACCTGTGATGTTATATGTGAAATTAAGTCCCTTGTGGCCATGGCTCTTCTTCATTCAGTATGGCATTTCTATTCTGTCACACTTTGTTTAACTCCAGATTGATACACTTTTTATAAAGAGAGTTATCTATAGGTGGCATTAGTTCTTAGTTTTCTAAAAATTGACTACTAAAGTTTAGAGGCATTTCAAAATACACTATCCAGGTGCCTTAGGCACTTTTCTAGTTGCTGGGACAAAATACCCAACACCCAAAGTTAAAGAAGGAAAGGTTCATTTAGCTCACAGTTTGTAGAGGTTTCAGTCTATAATTGGCTGTCTCCAGGGTAGGGTGGCATCACAGAAGAGAAACAATTCATGGCAGGCAGAAGGTAGCAAAAGCGACAAAGAACAACCACAGCTCTTTCTATCTGTTTTATCTTATCTAGGCCACTCAGGGAAGGTAGCACTCACACCTTTAATCTTAGTGCCCTTGATCCATGAGTCAATCCCAGCGTCACTCTAGATCCAGCCACCTCTGAACCCAACCCCCCCGCCTATGACCGCATGAGGCTTTGGAGGGACATCTAGACACAAACCATAGCAACACCTCACAAGTTCTGTAAGTTTACCATGGTGAATGCTGGAACACAGTTATCTTCAAGGGGCACAGGTAAGGGTTGCTTGGCCAAATATGAAGGCCGATTCCTGATCTGGGCCTTGGAAGATAGGTAAAATTTAACCAGGTATGGAAAATTGGAAAGAACTTTCAAGTAAGAGCACAGAATAAGTAAAGCCAGGGAAATAAAAAAAAATAAAACTAACTGATGGTTTGTAAAGCAAAAGCAAAATAATTTGATAACCAATGAAGCAGAAGATATAAGGCAGGGAGCAGCAGAAGATAGGTTTGAAAATAGAGTTAGAAGTCCTAAAATACAATACTAAGGAGATTGGAATTTATTTTAGGCAGTCAGGTACTGCTAAAGGATTTTAAATGGGACCATGTGTGTTCCCTATAAATAACTCTAATTCTAGTCTGAAGGATGGCTTCAGCTAGAGTGGAGAGAGGGAGACCGGTGACAAGATATTAACATGGTATAATGTGAAATAAGGAGCCACTATGGGTAGAAGAAAGGCAGAAGATTTAAGAAATTATATAGGAAGGCAGCTGGACAAGATTATTGCTGATGGGTAAAAAAGAGTATAATTAACAAATATTTACAAAATACACAGGTACTCTAAAGGTCTTGAGGTTTAGAAATCTGGAATTCTAATAGTCTAGACTAGAGAATGGCCACAGGGTCTCTTCTGATCTCTCTTTGAAAATTAGTTACTTGGTGTTGTGTAGGAAATTACCCCAAAATTAAGTAGCTAGAGACAGCATTGGTTCTTTCACAGGTTTGTGGATGAGGACTTCAGGTGTGGATAGGCTGGAGGAACCTGGCTTGAGATCCTCATGAGGTTGCACTAAGGCTGTTGACTGCAGCTGCAGTCATCTCAAAACATACCTGGGTCTAGAGAGTCCACTTTCATGGTGGCACAGGTCTCTTGTCATAGTAGCTTCTCCACAGAACTATGTCATAAGGTGGCAGCTGGTTCCAGGGGAAGTAGTCTCCCTGGACCCAGGGGAAATAATCCAAGATATGTAAAAAAGAATGTGCAAGATGAAAACTACAGTCTTTTAAGAATTACTGCATTCTGTTGGGAGCAGAGCCAGTACAAGAGCCAGTAAGTCCAGCTTGCACTTAAGAGGAGAAATTCCACAATAGCATGAATACCAGGTGACAGGAGAGTGTGTGTGTGTGTGTGTGTGTGTGTGTGTGTTGTGGATATTTAATACAGGACTGAGGAAGCCACTTAGAGATGCAGCTGTTAAATCATAAATGAGCAATAATATAAACCATGGGCAGGGTGATCTGAGAAAGGCTACTGAGGTAATTTTTCATGTCTATCTTCATGTAAAAGCAATGTGTGGAACTTTACTGGTAGGCAAAGGTGTAGTACATGGCAAGGTTTGGAGTAAATAGTATAGTGGGTTGGGATAACTTTAACGGTTTGCATCATTCAGACTGGTGTCTTCCTGCTCCCAGAAAAATGTTTAAAACTTATACTGAACTATGGAAAGAAAGTGGTTTCACATAATTAGGGCCATAGGTTCTAGGGCAGTTATAGAGAAAGACATTGATTAGGACATAGATAATGTTGAATGCTCTTGTAGGATACTGTAAGTATAAGAGACTGATTTGAATATTATACTCTTAACAAATATGTTTTATGTGAAGTACTCAGGCATTGCTGAGTTATTTAAAAATGCCCCAGGATCATGTACTACAGCCTTTGACACAGATTTTGGGACATGGGCAAACCAAATTCTATACACCTTCATTGAATACCTGTTGAGTTCTTTGGTAGGAATGGTAAACAAAATATATACTTATAAATATCTGTTAAAAAGTGACTATACATATCATTATGAAACTCAATTCCTGTTTGATCTAGAAGCTGGTATTTTTTGTAACTGGTATCAGCATAGTAATTGTCATATAGGCAAATAAGTCAATGTAATAGATGATAGAATTATAGATTTTCTCAAGAATTATGAGTGAATGAATTTTAAAGTATTATCAGAAGGTGGAAAGTTTTACTAAGACATGGATGCATTGATATGAATTAAACATTGCTGCATAAACATACATATATTTCTTTAAAGGTTCACAGTCCTACAGGAGCACAAGCAGTGAGAGAGAAACCTTGATTATTCAGGATACAAGACGAGATATGGCTGTGAATTTTTATTTGAGGAACCTGAAATTCTGGGATTAATTTCATCAGATTACTGAGGATGAATTCAACCAAGTGCCAAACAGAAAGTCTGTGGTTATGTTCACCTAGTGCTGGAACTAGTTTTAGAAAGCTGAGAAATCACACATTTTGGTGATCAACTAATTCCAGAAATCAAGGTTAGGCAAGCAAAAAGGCGAGAAATGTAAGTCAAGATAATGGCCATATTATCAGAATACAGATGTAGACTTGATTTGAGGAGGTAACTGGATGTTTGATATGTGGTTTCTCTTAGGGCTGTATGTTTAACACTCATCTGGTGTTTGAGCACACGACGATGTTGGTGATGACTGCTATATTAATGACAATTGCTGCCATTTGTTGATGCCAAGCCCTCTTAATTCAACAAAGAGTTTTTAGTACCTATAATGTCCTTCAAGGGCAGAGGAAATGATGATAAAATAGACATAGTTATTGTTCTCATGCAGCTTAGGTTTAAGTGGTAGCAGACAAGCAATACATGGGCAAATAGATATTAAGTTGGAGTGTTCTGAGCCCTTTAAAGAACAGAAGAAGCAGAATGATTGAAAGATGGTTGGGAAAGGGGCAGTTGTTTCATGTAGGATCTTCAGGAAAGCTTGGCATTGTAAACAGACACAATATTAGCATGGGGACAAGACAGGCAAGTTTGGAGAAGAATGTCTTGAATAGAGAGCAAGGCAAGCTTAAGGGCCTGAGGCTAGGGGAGTACTTGGTACGTACAAAGAATAGCAAGGAAGTCAGTGTGGTGGAGGTGGAACAGTAAGCTTGTAGAGAGTCTTTGCATATCACCTCACTGTGGGCTTTGCCTTTTAATCTACACAGGAAGCCACTGGAGGCTGCTCTGAGTTTTTTTAAAACTTTATGCCTGCATTATTCTCATCAAACTTGTATGAAATAAACAATGTATTGTTTACATTTTGTTTTAATGAGGAAGTTGAGACATAGGAAGCTTTAGTGACTTGTCCAAATTAGCACTGAAGCTTTAGAATGAGGCTATAACCCAGGCTGTCTAATTTTAGAGTACATACATCTTACATAAGAGTGATGGCAAACAGACCCAAAGACATTTTGAGGGCATGTTAGATATGCCCATTATCCTGATTATGGTCATAGTTCCATTCATATATATGTGTGTGAAACTGTGTTGAAGTTGTATACTTTAATTATACGTGGCTTTTTGTGTCAAAAGTAACTTTACAAAAGATGGTTTAAAAATGTGAAGGAGTTTAAAGCAGACAAATAATGTTCATGTTTTACAAAAGATGGAGATCTGTTAAAGAACCAAACAAAAATCTAGGTAACTATTGATCAGGAACCAAAAGAAAGTAGAGAGAAGAAGAAAGGACCTGGACTAGAAAATTGACAAATCCCAGAGGCTGATTAGAATGAGAAGTGAGTGACAGAAGGAGTCATGGATGATTGCTGCATTGGATTTGGTGAGAAGCGAACTATGGTCCCATGTACCAAAGTACAAAATTCCAGAAGAGCAAAAAGCTCTGCTGGAAGATGCTGGCACTAATGGACATGTTGAGGGTGGGATGTCCATGGGATAGCAGAGCAAAATCCAGTCTCAGGTAAGGAACTTCTGATTTAAAGGAAAACTATGGGAGTCAGTGTGTGTGTGTGAAGTTTTTGAAGCTCAGAATAAAAGTGGAAGATACTAATATGGAGAGTAGCAATACTTAACATGATATATAGCTACCAGAAAACTTGGCATGCATTCTGCTCTGTGCCTTCTTCCATGCTTGTGGGGAACACTGTGTATCAACCACAGCACTCTTTCCTTTAGAAGTCTCTCAACAAAGTGTTCACAGAAGCCACTGCATTTGATCAGTGTCAATAAGCAAGACGAATCCTCTTTCCCATCCCTGCCTTAAGCTGTGAACATAAAACCATTAAGGAGATGAAGAAGTACTTTAAAAAGTTAACAGAGACCCAGGAGGTAATCAGGACTTGGAGGCTAAGAACATTTCAAGAATAAGTAAGCAGCCAGCATAAACTTTAATCCTAGAGAAACTGAAACATACCCTTTGGATTTAGCTTTCAGAAGGTTAATAATGGCCTTGTTAGGACTCGCGTTTGTGACAGGACAGGGCAGAGGCCAGATTACAGTGGATCAGTGCCTGAAAGGAAGGCCTCTTTTTCCCAGATGCTCAGCTCCCAAGAAAGAAGCAGGTATCTTATTGAAATAGCCTGTATTATTTTTGTAAATCTCTTCCTGACCAAAGGGATCATAATAGTTTTTGCAGATTGTCAATTTATTTCTTAAATACAGAAAATTCTTTGGAACCCTCTTTATTAGGAAACCTGTGCACAAGGCAGATGTCCTTATTTCTGAGCAGTATCTGGACCTGAATTTAGGAGCAGACCACCTGAGAGTTGGTGCCAACCAGCATGAATTCCCATCCTTGGCTAAACAAGTTCTCATGTACAAAGAAAACTAGGGGTACTGTGAAGGCACTACATTATCCTGAGATTGTCTTTTCTCCTATTTTATATTAAATATATTTACCTTATATTAGTAGATGAAATTTTTCTTTTAAATGTTTTATTTAGCGAAATAAAAATTTGCCAGTTCTCTAAGTCATCCCATTCTTTCAATGATTTTAATTTCTTATAAACAGTTATCATTTTGTTACTATCTTATTTTCTCTGTGCCAGAATTAATTTGGACAGACCAATGAGAATATTGTTAATCTTAGTAGCCACAGATTTAACCTCCAAGAACTTCAAAGTACAGGACATGAGATTATCCTGATAATCTTGGGAAGAAGGTTTTTCATTCTGTAATTAAACTTCAAAACCGTTCATATTAGAGAAATGAATAAAATCACCATAACCATACAGAATGACTTCCCTGTCATCCAGATTCAACTTTAACATGATTAAAAATATCAGTACTCTAAGGAAGACTACTATAAGACAGGGAACAATGAAGTTGATTAGTCATGGCAGCTAGGAGAAGACAGTGGGACACAGCATGGTGGTAGCTGTCTGAGCTTGACAAGAAGGAACCTTGGGGTGCACTGGTAGGGATCAGGGTGCTCACGCGGTCAGAGTCCAGGCTGTGTGAGCCTGATGTTTGCCTGACATTTGCTGCTTTCCATTCATGTCTTACTGTTTTATTTGGCTTTCTATGTAGGAAGAAAGCAAAGTAGTGCTGGCAGGGGAGGTGGGAAAGTACTGCTCCTCCTCTAGATTCAGAATTGAAGTCTCAGTGAAGATCATTTCTTGGTAAAAATTCATAAACTGGCATTCTGGACTTGTCCTGCAGTTTGGGCTCTAAGCAGGATTCTTATGGTGCTGACTAGTTCTGGCTACTGAGCCTGCAAGTTTAAGGCTGACTGAGACTTTTGTGACATTTGCCAGAAGGACTCTGAGCTGGTGGCTTTCCACAGGTGGGGATACCACATCTTTTTTATCGATTCCTTGATTGATGGACACTTGAGTGGTTGCCAAGATTTAGCTATTACAAATTGTGCTGCTATAAACATGGTTGCACATATATCACCGTGGCATGACATTTTCAATTTTTCTGGGAAAATACCCGGGGTGGAATAGCCGGATTGAATGAGACTTCCAATCCTACTTTTTTGAGGAATCTCCACACTGATTTCCACAGTGGTTGCACCTGTCTACACTCCCACCAACAGTGGAGAAGTGTTCCTTTTTCCTCACAGCCCTGCCAACATTTATTATCAGTTGATTTCTTGATGGCAGCCATTCTTTCTGGAGTGAGATGAAATCTCAATGCTGTTTCAATTTGCATTTCTCGAATGACTGTTGATGTTAAACTTTTCTTTATGTATTTATTTGCCATTTGTATTTCTTCATCTGAGAAGTGAGTGCTCATCTCAGATGCCCATTTTTGGATTGGGTCTTTGAATTTGGAGGGCCTGATGTTTTTCAATTCTTTGTATGTTCTACATAGAAGTCCTTTGTCTGAGGGACAGCTGGCTAAAATTCTTTCCCATTCTGTGGGTTTTCTTTTCACTCTGTTGGCGATTTCTCTCGAAGTGCAAAAACTTTTTAAAAGATGAGATCACAGTTGTTGATTCTTTGAAGTACTTCCCATGTGGCTTACATTTTGTTCATGAACTCTTTGCCTACCCCTATATCTTCAATATTTCTCCCTACCTTGTCTTCCAGTAGATTTAGTGTTTCTATTTTAATATTTAGATCTTTGATATATTTTGACTTTAGTTTAGTGCATGGTGATAGACAAGGGTCTGGTTTCAGTCTTTGGCAAATGCAGAATCAGTTTTTCTAGCACCATTTATTAAAGAGGCTATCTTTCTTCCAGTGAACATGTTTAGCCTCTTTGTCAAAGATAAGGTGGCTGAGCATCTTTGTAGTTGTGTGGAAACAGCAAACTAATAGCATGTTTATTGAAAAGACATTCTGCAAAAAACCATGTTCAGTAATTTTTGACATTTTTCACTAGGTTATTTTTAGTCAGTTCAACACTTTTTAATCTGTTCCTTACGTGAGACATTTGTAAATCATTTAGTCACATAATTCTGTTCACTAAAATTGTGTATAATCTTGTGATGGTGATTCTCAAGCCAGGTCTGCATTCTTTCTTCTGCATTCTTAATTCTCCTCTGATAGATTGTGTTAGTACTTGGAAGAGGTTTGTAGAGAAGACTATAATCATAGTAAGATAGCTCCCTAGACTTCCAGTTCTGACTGCAAACAAAATATTCTGCTTGACTTTTTTTTCTTTTACTAGAGAAACACATTTAATGCAAATATACAAATATATAGGAATTTATAAGATTGACTTGCAATGGCCGCCTGCAGAGTCAGGTGTGGAAGAGTGCAGAAGGGCTGTCTATGTGTAGGAGATCCAAAGGACCCTCAGGTCTGGAGCTTGGAATAGTATCCTGTGCGAATCTTATCAGGAGACTGAAGGGTTTGCACTGGAAGCCTGGAGACAACATCTAAGGTAAAGAGGAAGACTGGAGCTCCTCCTAAGACACAGAAGCAGCCTTCTTCTTCATTTCATTTGTACATTTTGGCAACGATCCTCCTTAGGGTGGGTCTTCCACACCCTGACTTTTATTTAGTTGGACGTTTCTTGCTCAAATTGACACAATCAGTTAACTGTCACAGATCACTGTTGGAAGTTTTTGCTGTGAGAAACTACATGGACCTTTCCTCATGGATGACAAATAAATTTACTAACAAATCTCAAAGCTGTTAATATAACAGTGGGTGTCTGGACATTTTTTAAAAGTCTTACATTTGGATGTTTGATGTACATTTTGAAATATTCATACTTGTAAACATTTGGTTTTAGTTATTTGAGTTTTTCCTTTACTTCTTTCATCTGCTTATTTGTCCTTATATAAATAGGGGGCAGGAGAGAAAATATTTCTTTGTCCAAATAGCCTAACTTATTATTTTATTTATTTATTTATTTTTTACTTACTTCACACAAAAGTTTATGTTTGAAATGAAATATAGACTGTCAGAAATCAGCAAATAAAGGTATAGGAAGAGAAAGTAAAGTTAGGTTACCTTCACTTTAAGTTTTTGAAAGTTAAATGAATTTACACTTCATAATGTGAAAAATCACAGAAGTTATTTGCTTTAAGTGTACAATAATTTTAAAGTTATGTGAAATATAAAATGCTTCCACTAAGTTGTTTTTTTTAAGCTGAGAGGAAGTCTCCAAGCCAGCTTCAAAGCTTTAATATCCAAGTCATTGTAGGGACATAGTGATATCATAATGAAAACCAGAAAGAGGACATTAGAGGACTGGAGATGTAATGAACTAGAGAAAGATCGATTGTACTATAGAAAATTTGGTTATTTTGATCATTTTTCCAAAGTGACTCTGTGTGTATTTTTGCCCAGAAGAACATATTTCAAATGTCTTGAGCTATAGACAACAAAAAACAAGAAAACCAATGTTTCCCTCCTCCTCTAGGTTTAGTATCTCCTGCTACTCCCAACGGAAGGAGGAAAGAAACATAAGGGGTAGAGGGAGGGAGACCACAAGCTTGGGAGGGAGAGGTTTCTTAGAGTAGGAGGGGTATAATACCCATAGAAATGTGGAGTGAGGTCCTTTAGGAACCCTTTTTTAGCTTTTCAACCCTCATCTCCTTCTTATTCCTATAGATAGATATATTTATTTTCTACTCTGAGTTTCTTCCTCTACCACTGGCTGCTGTTTTAATCTCTTTTGGTAGAATGACCTTACCTTCCTGACTTGTAGTGGTCAGAGAGCCCCATGATGCAGTGTCAATGGAATACTTCTTTTTCTCTCTGATATCAGCTACTCCTCATCTCATCTGACCCTGTAACTTTAAATACTGTTTATACGCTGAGGACATTCTAGTACACCTCTAGTTCTTGCCTATCTCTTGAACTCTACACCACCTACCTTTTCTTTTTGTACTTGGAATTACGTTTGTCTGGAACTCTCTTCTACCAAATTTTCAGCTGATCCCTCTTATTGCATTAAGGGTCTGCTCAGGTTCCATCTCTTCTGAAGGGGGTCTTTTAACACCTGATCAAAAATAGCACCCTTACCCTACTGGTGCTCTCATTCTTCCTTGCTGCAGTCATGATTTGACCCTAGATTAAAAGCGTATGTTTGTCATTTGCCTCTTCACTGGACTTCTCTGTTCTATGCCTGGCATCTAGAAGATGCCTACACACAAGGTAGGACTATTAGCTTTGTAATATTAGCTGACTGAATCACAAAATCAATAACCAATGGAATTTTGATTTGTGTGCTTTCTTATTTTAGCAGTTTTGGGAATGAGAGCAAGTCTGCTCAGCTATCTAAGTGTCTTGCATGGTGCCTGGGGCAGAGCTTGAGCAAATAGACATAGGTCGACTAAAGGGATAAATGATTATGAGAGTGGGAAAAGTTACATCAGTATGTTAATCACCAGGGAATCACTGTCTGTTCTTTAGACCCATTTGTTTTGGCAGAGTTACTATGGCAAAGAAGCCTAACACCAAGGATTCCAGGAAGGCTTTTCCAAGGAAGGTGTGTAAGAATAATCACATGCTTACTTTAAACCATCTACTGCCCATATGTGCTAATTGATCTAATTTTAACAAATCCATGATGTTGACATATCTAAGGCTATGCAGCTAGTAAATGATAGAAGCAGAC
>RJWT010004597.1:0-32930 GCA_004365215.1 Cuniculus paca
CTGGAAAATGTACCACAGTATTTAGTTGATATTTACTCACTTTATTAATTACAAAATAAAACTGTGTTGCATATAACAAATGTTGATAAGAAAGTCAATTTATTTTGGAACTATACACATGTCTTGTTTTACACTAACATTTTAACACAACCATAGCTTTTTCTAATTTGTTTCACTGCTCTTGAATTTTTCCAAAAGACTTCAAATTTGCTAAGTAGCAGCCTTATGCCACCCGATAGAAAAAATGGGAGGATGTGAATAATAGATCAAATACATGATAAATTCTTGTATAAGCAGGAGCTGATTAAAATTCTTCATTTAAAATCTTGCTAATTTTCACAAACAAGCACCCGTCAGTAAAAATTCAGATAAGCCACATCAAGAAACTTTCCAGAAATAGTCAAAGCCATAAGGGGTATTAGCAGGATAGTTTATAAAATCTTTTATAAAGGCAAATATACATTTACCATTCCATACCACCCATTTAAACCAATAACCATACTCCAAGGTATATACACAAAAGAAAGAAAAATATTCATACAAGATTTGTACATGAACGTTCATACCAGCTTTACAACTGCCCCAAAGGAAAACAATCCAAATGTCCTTTAATTTGCTGAAGGACAAACAGGCTGTGATACATTCACACATAATCCTACTTGGTAATAAAAGCAGAGGACTATGGGTGCATGTAACAAAGAAGTTGGATTCAAAAGGCTGTACTGCAGCTATCCATTTATAGGATAACTTGGGAAAGACAAGATGTATGAATAGAAAAAAGATCAATGACTTCCAGGAGGGGCCAACAAAAAAGGGGGATTAAACATTTTGGAGTGATGGTGATGATTACATGACTGTACATGTTTGTCAGAACTCATACAACTACGTGCTTCTAAAGAAGGAAATTTTACATGACATAAATTATGCTTTAATAATTTTTTAAAAACCAGGACTATTAGCCACAAACTAAGACTAAAAGTACAGTGGCAACTAGAATTTGGCTTGATATTTGCTGAGTCATTATTTCAATGTCTGATGGTTGTAGTCACAGGAAAATATAAAATAAATTTGTCATAAAATATTGAATTAGCATATTAAAATGAGATGTGTCATTTATTTTTGACCCATAAGATTCCTTGAGATTATGAAGCACAGTATTTTCCATTGTTGGGGGGCTATAGACATGAATTAAGCCAAGAGCCTTAAGAATATTCATTTTTTTCAGTATTTCCACTTATATGAATTTACCTTAAATTATTAATTGATCTTACAAAGATATTTATTGTAAGGATGCTTACCCTAGTAATGTTTTAGTTGTGGAAAACTGAAAGTGAGAGCAATTTTTATGCTAAACAAAGATAATGACTACATAATTTATATAAGTTGAAATTTTTTCAAATACAAGTTTATAATATTGTATAGGTGATAATGAGTTGTAGCTTTGAAGTAAAAAACATGAAACATTTCCATGTTCTCTGTATGTTTCAATACACATATCAAGTTCTGACTGAGGGTTAGTTTTTACTATTATGTTTCATATGATTATTATATTTATTGATCTAGAAGCATGTTATGGTTTGTGTCTGGATGTCCCCCCAAAGCCTCATGCAGTCATGGAGGCAGGCTTCTAGAGGTTGTGAATGATTCATGGCACAATGCTGGAATTATGGGTGTGAGTGCTACACCCAAGTGGGTGTGGCCTACCTACAATATAAGGGAAAGAAAGAGTCTTCTCTCTGTGCTCCTCCCTTTTTGCCCTTTTGCTCTTGTTGCTTGCAGCCACTCTGAACTTGCCTCTCTGTCATGACACCCTGCCTTGGAGCCGGCTGATTATGAACTGAAACCTCTACAAACAGTGAGTTAAATAAAGCTTTCCTTCCTTCATTTTGGGTGTTGGGTATTTTATCTCAGCAATGAGAGAAAAGTAACCAAGACAGAATTTGGTACCAGGAGTAGTCATTGCTATGACTATTCTTGACTGAGTAGTTCAAGAGCTCTTGGGAATGGCTTATGGGAAGGTTCAGTGATATTACCTGAAGGAGTAGATCTGGGGCTGGGGATTTAGTTCATAGCTGCAAGGACCTGCTTGGCAAGCACAAAGTCCTGAGTTTTGATCCCTGGTACAAAAAAAAAAAAAAAAGGGAGTAGAGGTGGAACACCTACCTTATGTTCTGTATGGGAGATTCTGGTCAGAGCTCAGGAGACCAGATGGCTGATAGAAATCCTGCTAGTAAAGACCAGGCCTAGGAGGTTTTTGCTAGCAAGAAAGACAGCATTTGTTGTTGGACTCCAGATAATGTGTGTTATGGCTTGGCAGAAAGTTTGTCTGCATTTTACTCATGTTCAGAGAGTTTGCCTGAGACTAAGATTAAAGGCAGTTGACTAACTGATTAATCTGGCAGAAGAAATTTCAAGGGAGTCTAATGTTAAGGATGTGGTATAGTTGTTGTTGGAGGCTTTCTGCCAGATTTATGTTGTGAATCAAGAGCAAAAAGCCCAGCAGAATGATTTAAAATGTTGTGAGTTTAGCCAGAAAGAAAGCTCCTATAAAGCTGTGGACTGTAAAGATAGAGCTGAGAAGGAACAGAAGAATAGAAAAACTGGTCTGGAGGCATCAAGGGAAGCAGTGGGTCTCTACCCTTTGCAGGCTCAAAACTGCAGAAGTGAAAGACTTGGCTTTGAGGAAAAAGCCACCGAGTGCCAAGTTCCAGAATGGTGGCAGAGGCCACAAGACATTCCAAAATGGTGGCGGCTGCACCAGGTTCCAGAATGGTGGTGATACAGTGAATTTGTTCCTCACAATCAGATTCAGAGTGCTCAGAGACCCAGGCACTCAACCAATATGGCCAAGAGAGAGGAGAGCCTGGCTACTGCTACAGTTGGCAGCAGATGTTGGCATCATCCACATGGTGCTGGTTTTAGGTGCATGCAGCATTCAATAGTTCTGAGGTTAACAAGGCTTCCACCCCAGTTTCAGAAGTTCTGGGAGACCAGGAAGTGTGCCCCTGAGAGGGCAAAATGTGAAGCTGTGAGTGTGAAGCTAAAGTGCGGTAGAGAACCCAGAAGTTTGGAAAAGCCAAGTGCATGGATTGTCTAAGGAAACCTTCAAGAATGGAGCAAAGGGGCAACCCACTCGGGACCCCTTCTGTCTCTCTCTCAGATAGAAGCTTACTCTCTCTCAATAAATATATCCTGCTTAAAAAAAAAAAAAGAAGAATGGAGCAAAGCCAGCCCAAGAGAGAAGCCATGGGAACTACAACCACCAGAAGTGCCATACGAGCAAAGCCACCCAAGCCTTTTGGTGCTCAAAATTTGCCACAGATTGCTTTGCATGTTCCACATGGAACTCCAGGACCTAAGGTTTGCCCAGCCGGATTTTGGACTTGCTTTGGTTCCAATCCTTTGTATCCCCCTGTTTGTACCTTTTGAAATGCAAATTTTTATCTTGTACCATTAAATGTTGGAAGTGTTTAACTATCTTTTCATTTGTACAGGGGCTCACAGCTAAGAGTTTGCCTTAAATCTCAGGGGAGACTTTGAACTTGGGCCTTTCAGCAATGCTGAAACTGTTAGGACTTAGGCAACACTTGGAGATGGGCTAAACATCTTTTGCATTAAGGATGCACATGAGTCTTTGGGGGGCCAGGAGTAGAATGTTATGTCTTGAGTCTGGATGTCCCCCAAAACCTCATGCAGTCATGGAGGTGGGCTTTAGAGTTTGTGAATGACTCATGATCCAATGCTAGGATTATGGATGTAAGTGCTGCACTCAAGTGGGTGTGGACTACATACAATATAAGTAACAGAAAGAGTCTTCTCTCCATTTTCCTCCTCCTTTTGCCCTTTCGGTCTTGTCACTTGTGGCCACCATGAACTGTTGCCCCCTCTGCCATACCACCCTGTGTTGGAGCCAGCTGATTATGTACTGAAACCTCTACAAACAGTGAGCTAAATAAACCTTTTCTTGCTTTATTTTGGGTGTCAGGTATTTTGTCTCAGCAATGAAAGAAAAGTAACTAAGACAACCACATCTATGGTGTACTGTTATGTGAATAAAAGTGGACTACCAATGAGGTCATACTGGCATATCCTATACATGTAAATACTGTATACACATTCACAGAGACCTAAAATTTACTTTAAGAAAATGTTTACAATGATTATTGTGATGAGAGAGAGATATTTTCTTGTGACAATGAGGCTGGATTGTCAATTAGATGGACTTGGGCACCACCAGAGGATTAGTGGAGCATGCTATGGTGGGTCATATGTGGTCCTGGCCCCTTCCTCTTTGGCACAGTTTCCCTTTCCTGCTTCCTGGCTACCATGTGCTGAATGTTTTCACTCTTGCATGTCCTTCAGCCATGATTTTTCTGCCTGGATTCAGCTGACCAGGGACTGAATTCCCTGAGTCTGTGAGCAAAATTTAATCTCTCCTCTTTTAAATTGTGGGAGTTGGTTATTATGTCCCAGTGACAGTAAAACTAACACATTCCTATTCTTCTTTGCAGTTCTGGGGATCAAATTTAGGGCTTTGTGCATGTCACGAAATCACTCTACCACTAAGCTATATCCCCAGTCCTAAATTTTTAAATTTTGAGTCTTATATACAGATTATTTACTTTTTGATTGTTTCTTTAACCGACACAATTAAAACCAACATTGTTTTTGTCATAAGACTAACTTAGGTCATTGTTTAGTTCATTTTCCTAGTTTTAATCCAAATCTTACATTTTTTTCTACAGAAAGTTTTCATAATATTGTAGTGTCCCTGATTGATTTGAAGGTCTCAGTACAGTTCTAGGGTGGTCTACCCTATGGAAACATATCTGAGAGAGGAGGTGCTGAATGGCTGTCAGCGATTTCTCCTTATAGTATAAAATGTTGTATATAATGTATACAACCAGTTAGGTATGCATCAGAAATAAATTTTAATGTATTATCATTTATTCTTTCCTTACTAATGGCTTAATGAATCATATTTTGAGATTCAGTCATCAACTGTATATTAATTTACACAAGTGAAATGAGAATGCTTTTTTGTCTACATTCAAAACTGAAAGATGCATTACAAAAGATCTGTTGAAAAACTGGGAAAAACCTGGCTTTTATTTTTCATGGAGTATATTATGATTTATAAATAGTGTGAAAAAATGAATAGTGACTATATGGGCATGCAAATAAGAAAAATGCCACATAGCAAAGTAATAATAGAATGGGCTGGTGTCATTACCCTAAAAAATGCTGATGCCTGTTGGAATTTTTATGCTTCTCTTTTCAATTCACTTTTTAAAAGCAAAATTTAACAAATGAGAGCAGCATATAGCATATAATTATTGATTTGCTTCAACTATTTTTCATAAATGTTCAAAGTTTAGATTAAGGAACAATGCCTAAATTATGAATATAAACTTTCTAGTTCCACTATTTCAATATCTAAACACTACTAAAGCTATTGTGACACGGTCCTATATAACTTTTATATTATAACTCATCAGCTCTGTAAAACAAAGGTTTGCATTACAGAAAAGCAACTGAACCTTAAAGGCATTGCCAGAGTTATTCATGTACAATATTCAAAAAAACTCAAAGGGATTATCACAGGGAGCATGGTAATGTATAATCATATTTGTCTTGGCAAGAAACCACAGGACTGTTTTGCTGTTGCTATAGCACTAATGTATTCAACATTTCATACTACAATATTTTTGCCACATGTGCTATACATAAAGCAGACAATCTGCATAAACTTTTAAATTCATTAAATATTTTTATAGGGCTGTCCTAGTCTGAATGAAGTAAAGCAGAACTCTCATTAAGGGAGTTACTATTGTTGCAGGAAGGAATTTGTGTGAAGTACCCACTGTATATGAAGAATTTTGCCTGTGACCTGTTAATTCCAACAATCACCCTACATGGTAATCATCATTGTATCAAGTTTTTAGGGAAGAAGAAGAAGAGTTTATCTAACTCTACCTAGTTATCATGTAGATGAACCTGGCTTCAAACCCAGAGTTTCCAGCAGCTAACAGTTAGCTCTCCTTCCATCCCCCCATCTGATTAAATTTCAGCTCATGCTTCACCTTCATTCCTGTAATCTGTAAAAGAGTTGACGTAAAGGTCAATGCACATGCTTCCCTGGATCACTGTGAATTCTCTTAGAATTTTTCTATCTACATAATTTGCTTTTGCAACCACCACAAGAATTAAATATGGTAATTTCCATCTGTAATTGTTTGTTCTCAGTATGACATTTCTAGAGTTTTGGATTGCTATCACTGCTTACAACTTTTATTCAGTCAATGCATCTGTTAAGTAGCGTGTTCTTTGTTGGTTGGTACAGGTTAAGGAAAAGTAGCTTACCCTGAGTATAAAATTAAACATACTTCTAAACTATACCTGTCATTACCTTCTTTCTCCTGTTGGCTAGAAGAAATTTCCTTTCTTTCAATTGAAAGATCATATCAGCCAAAGAGAAAATAATACCCAGGTTTAGATGGAAAACAATTCTCAAAAAGCATTTCATATACTTGACTCTACCAACTTGAACTTTCAAAGTTATCTCAAATTAGCCATGAGTAGCTATAGTGGCTTGCTATGACTGTCTTAATAAAATTGTGTGGATATTAATTCTACTTAGATCTATTGGAAATATTCCATTATCTATAAAAGTTTTTCCACCTCTATACTTATTTTAAATATATTTGTTCTCTTGATAGAGAAAGGGCCTCTTAGATTTTCTAAATGGCATCAGTTAAGATCAATAATGTGTACATTATTTCCCATGTGCTGACCTGTGTTGACATCGTATCAGCATCAGGCTTTAAAGGAGAACAAGGATGGATAAAAGAGAGAGAAAGGACAAAGTCCTCCATGCTTGGCTCTGGCCATGATGCAGTTTGACCCACAAGAATCTTTTAAGGATGGCTAAGAATACGTTACCCTTCAGAATTAGGAACAAGAGAAATCTCAGTAAAGAGGATAGGAAAGCATTAGAGGAGGGGTCAGCATGTTCTCTGAGGTGGTGGTGGGGGCTGGGTTCTCAGGCTCACGCTGGTTAGAAGCTCGTTTCTACTGGGAATCACAGGAATGGTGAGATAATTGCTCTGGTCAGAATCAGTGACCTACCAAAAACAGCTATGCCAAAGGCTACCTGGGTCCTCAGAATGACAAGATATGACTTTATTGATCCCTGGGTCGACATCATCTTAGCATTCAACTGTAGTTTTACAATATCTTTGGAGATTATTTTTTTTCTGGTTTCTATCCAGTTTTGACCTTCAGTTTATTCTCTATTCTGAACATGTTCCTTTCTTAAACTCATAATGGCTTCCAGTTGTTCAAAGGGTAAAAGTCAATATTTTAAGCTCAAATGAAAGACTCTTTAAGAATTTTTATCCACGATGACAGAGAATTTTTTTCTGTGTAGTTATATCCCATTTGTGTTTGATCTGTAATCATTTGAGTATTCACAAATATTACCATTTTTAATTAGGATGCTTTATATATTATTGATATAGACATTTTGGTAATCTGGAAATTCTTAGTCTTACACTTGTTGGAGTTACCTAGATTTCTGTTTTATTTTATCATTGTTATATAGTTTTCTTTTGTTATATATCTTGTTTTAAAATAAATTTTATAATTTGGAATATTTTTGTTACCAAATTTTACTATAGATTATTCCAATTCTATATACAAATGGCTGCCCATTGGGCTTGGCGGCACACACCTGTAATCCTAGCATTCCATAGACTGAGGCAGGAGGATCACAGTGCATTTGAGGCCAGCTTGGACTACTTAGTGGTTTCAAGGCTAGCCTGAATTACGAGTGAGACCCTATCAATTCATTCATCTCCTGACTGTCCTAATTTGAGAGCTGTAAACGCTGGTGTATTACTCAGTTGGTAATCATTTTCTGGTAACTTTTTATCAAAATATACTTCCCAATTTCTTACTCAGCTGATATTTTGTGGTAATCTTAATATTTAAATGACCTTTTGGGTGGAACTAGAGCTGTTATTGTCACAAACTTACTCCTTGCAAACTCTGATGACATTACTCCTTCTACCATAAATGGAATCAAATATATCTTACATCTAATGTTATGGAGGGAAAAGTCTGAGACCAACATAGTATTTATCTTGGGTAGGTAACTTACTTTTCTGACTTCTTGTTTGTATGGTCTCATGCTCATACTATGCTGTAGGATACCCTTGGAAACTCAATGGTTTCTAACCACAAATAATTATTTCTCTTCTTAAATGTTGGTGGCTGGGTTCTATAGTTCTTCTCAGGCTACATCTTGGTTGCAGATCTGCTTTTCACATTTTCCCATCTTGGTTTAGGCTGAGGAGACAATCACTATTTGGAACATGGTCTTCTCCTGGAAGATGCCACAAGATCAATATTGTTCTGACTGATGAATTAATTCTACTCCTGTGCTATTAATCACATAACTGGAGCAGGGTGAACCCTGTGCTGAAGGTAGGAAGTAGTTAGAAATTGGGAAAAATATTACTGTCCACCAAAGTGTTTGTAGGATTCTTTCATTAGCTGAAATCCAAAAACTTCAATGACACATATCTAATTTCTGCTGTGCATTTCAATTTTACATTGTCTCATTAATCCTCCAAATCAAAGACTGAAGTACTGATTTGGAAGAAGAGTTTCCTTAAAGTGTATCACTGAGTGTTGCTATGACCCCTCTTGTCTTCTTCAGAACATACAATGATTCATGTGCTAGATTTCTGTGGTATGTCCTCTGTGTCTATTGACCTTCCTCAGGTCAATTTCAGTTTCTTGTTATTTTACTACAAAACCTGTCATTTATATAAGTGCTTGGACTTTCTTTCACATGGACTGTTTTCCTTATGATTTTTGGTATTGATTTTACTACTTGGCATTATTTGTTTCCTTACACTAGTTTCTTAATTGTACCAGTTATCTTTCATCTCTGACTTCACATGATTTGTTTAATTTCCTTGACTGTGAAAAGGAGATGCTATCTATAATAAATATAATTAAATTTCTTACAGTTAATTTTTGAAATAAAGGCATACTTTCTTTCTCTCCTGTGCCACAAAATCATTTGAAGGGTTTTAAATTCTTATCCTGATTATTCAAGTTTGAAGTAGGATGGATTTACTCAGTTTATTTTCCTGAAATGAGTGAGAGAGGATTCATCAATGTTCTTGTAACTATTTTCATGAATAGCAAGGAAATTCTTGCTAGATTCTGAGTGGAAGAGTTGGATCATACAGTTTTAAATCATCATTTTCATAATTTATCATCTTCAGTAGAACGTGAACAGAGATTGAGGCCATGGGCATTTCTAGGAAGATAACTTTATTTCTATACAGTTTTATCCCTATGTTTGCTGAACTGTCAAAAATTAACTGATCTGTACAGTCTAACTTCCACTCCAGAAGGATGGGTACAACCCTTGGAGGCAATTGTTTCTTTACTTATATTTTTATTTTCTATTTTTATTTTTGAATAAAGTTAACTGCATATCCAGTTTTGAAGTACTCACTCAGCTTAGAAAAGGGTTTATTCATCTAATATGAGCCATGTTATTAAGAAGCCTCAACAGAGGAAAGATTCTTATCTGAAGCCCTTTTTTGGGGTATTAGCCTGTTTTCTAAATTGTCTCAAAATGGTGTTGGTACAAGGTACTGAAACCCACTGTAAGTGGAATGAATTCTCTTAGAGTTTCTCCTGTATCTCATGATCACTTGAATGGTTAGTAGGACTCTAGGGCTTTTTACTCCTGTGTGCTTCTTCAGTGGCAAGGAAAAGTCACTTGTCTTTTGGGGAAATTCCTTCAAACCAGGTTTATTTTACAGTCTATCTGGTAGAAATCCCCAACATTATATGCTATCTAGTTCTCATTCTTAGTGACACAGCTATTAATATATTTATTCTTTCTGATACAAGAGAGTAATAAAAATGAAAAATGTAAGCAACTCCATCTGCATTTTCTAGAAAGAACGTTAGGCTTGTTTCTTGGACTCCCAAGAGTAACTGATAGTTCATGTTTCTGGAAATATACTGAAGGCAGAAACACTGAAGATTTTCTTTGGAATGCATGAGTCCTTGAAGGAGGAGCCAGAAAAAGTGTTTGTTATGAAGAGGTGGTGGTGACCCACGAAGAGTTGGCTTTGTAGGTTCTTGAGTGGGTGGGAACTTTGTAGATCCTACACACGAGAGTCATTTGCACATAGCTGCCATGCAGGACCTCAAGGCTGATTGGTCTACCAGGGGTATGACTGCAGGTGTGCAAAGGAAGGAGGGGCCTGGGGTGTGAAGGTGCTGAAGCTACAACCAATCAAGATTACCATGGTTAATTTGGCAAGAAAAATAAACCAAACACTTTCAGAAATGTCATGTGAATTGGAAGAAAGGAGTACAGAAATTTAAATTATCCTAAAGGAATCTTTTTCAGGGGATTTTGGTTAATCTGAGCACATCATTTTGCTAATCTCATGAAGAAGCATAACTGAGACCTTAGAAAGAAATTTAAGATGAATAATATTTTAAAATTATAATTATTCTTAGTTATATAATCATTCACGAATAGTATGTCATTTCATATATAAAGTTACAGTGGGGAGGAGAAGGAAAATGAGGGGAAGCAGGAAAGGGAAAGAAAGGAAAGATTGAGGAATGCAGATAAAGTCTTGGTCCATTATCTCAGCTGTTTGCTTAGGTTTAAGCATTGTTCTGATTATCTATCTATCTATCTATCTATCTATCTATCTATCTATCTATCATCTATTTCTCTATCTTTCTGTCTCTATCTACCTTTCTGTCTGTCTGTCTCTCTTTGCCCATCTCTGTCTCTCTCTGTCAACCTCTTATCCACATACTCCTTTCTGTCATACTAGAAATAAATACCTCCTGTGATATTTTGAGTAACTGACTTCACTGTACGCACACACACATATGCATATATATGTATATATATATACACACACGCATACGCACATAGTGGTACCTCGGGTCACTGAACACTTTTGCTTATAAACAATTTGGTTCACGAAAAGAAGCATTTGACAAAATTTTGTTTTTGTTTGTAGACTCCATCAGGTGACAAGCACCCCTGCGTCCATTTGTCCTGCACAAAGACAAACATGGCCCTCTGGTCCAAAATTATGGCACAAGTTAAGCTTGTGAACCAAGGTACAAGGTACATTCACACATATATTTTTTTCTTAAAAAAAATCTTTGCTATATGTTGGAAAACTTTCCACATCTTGATTTACTTTCTTCATTTTAACCCTTAAGGAGTCATAATAATAACTAGTAATTACTAAAAATGTCATAGGCATTAAAATCTGTTTTAAGTATTTTACTATTAATTTACTCAACTCTCATAAAGACCAATTTATGAAAGAAAAATAGAGTCACTGAGCATTTCGGTGTGTTAGCTAAAGTCAAAATTTCCAAAATTCTCAGCCAGTCCATCTCCAGGACCTATGAGCAGAAACACCACACCAGAATATACTGAATCTTTTCATAGGAATGTGGCACCCTTGCTTTAATAACTCACTACAGATGTGCATTTAGGCTTTTCATGATTTTGCATGATTAACAGATGTAATAAAGTTACTCGTAACTTGAACATTTAGTGGACATTGGGATATAAGGGACCAATTTCCATGAATGACTAATTCCTTTCATAAAAACTAAGTGCAGTAAATGTTCAGATTTACATAGCTTTCACAAAAATCATGACTTTTCCTCATAAGCTATGATAATTAACCATATGACGAACTCCCTATAATTAAGGGATAAATTGCTGGCATAAAAATAAAGCATGCTTGTATGCTGTAATTACTCAGTAGCTTATAGTTTATAAAACATGTACTTTTAACTAAGGGGCTATGTAAGTACATAACTTACAGAAGAAACTCTTTGCTTTCTTCATATGAAACTGACAACAAGAAAATGATAGCTTGGCATAATAATGCTAAAACTATTGGCCATGCTTATGAGCCAAAATTTAAGTAACACTTCCTTTGTCTCCTAACTAATGTCACTGTTCAACAATCAACCATTAAGATCAAAGTATTTAGGAAAAATTTTGCATTACCTTATTTACCAATATGAACTACAGTCAAAGCAATGTATTTAATTTATGTAATCCTTATCACAAGAAAAATAGAAAAAAATATAGTAGACTACTCTGATGTGATAATCTCCCTCTCTTTCTGGCTGATGAGTACAAATAAATGTTGCAGCACAGTTGCAAGGGAAGTCAGATATATATATTCCTCCTACACTCCTAGTATCTCACCTCCTAATCTGCCCGTGGTTCAGGGGTGTGTGTGTGTGTGTGTGTGTGCGCATGCGTGTGTAGGGGAAGACCATGCCCAGTGCTGAAAGCATCCTTTGTGGCAACAGAACAATCAGAGAGGGTACCTATACATTTCCATAACATGAGAGTCAGTCAGTTTCAAACTATCCTCATTCCTCAACCACCAGAGTGAAAACAAAGCACAAGCATTTGACATGAGAAACAGTCACAAAACTAATAAAAGAAAGAAGTTCATAAATAATTATCTCTCGAAATTTATTGATTTTAATAGAATCGATTTCTTCTATCATTTAGTATTTTAAAACTCACTGTAAATAAAATGAATTAGCATAAAATCAATAGGAATGTTAAAATCATTTAAGATAGGGAATAATGTGACAGTGTATAGAACTATTTGGGAACACTGGGAGCTAATAAAAAACTATAATGCAAATGAATATGCTAGAAAGCAGATTGATTATTATTCCAGTAAGTTTCAGAGATACAAACAGAAAAGACTAATTTTTACTCTATTTTCTTCAAAATATGTTTAAAATCTTTTCCTTAATTCCATTGTTATCTCTTTATTAAGTTAAACAAGATGAAATTTTGTATATATTATTCAGTTTTTAAAACTCATATTTTTTCACATTAGGCCTGTGTCTCATAGCATTACCTTGTATATTTTTTCTCTGTTGCTTATCAATGATGTGGACTTTTGAAAATAAACGCTTGGAAATTCAATTTCTTAACTGTAAATGGGGAAATTTATTGTAAAAGGTTATTAGCTAAGCTCCTCTAGAAGAGAAATTTAAATAAACAAATGTCTCAGAGAAGAAAGCAGTTCACTTCTTTTTTGGAACCATCTGTATAGAGTGGGCATGTGGACTCCGCTCTAGGAGTTTATCTAGCCACCCAGACTGGCATGGTAGCTCAGTCTTATTGCGAAGGGACTCCCAAGATGGTTCCAGTCATTAGCTTATTCACTTGGTGAGCATGGGTAGAGAAGGCCCAGGAAAGAGTCTTTAAGGAAGCATACCAGAGGCTGAACTTATTTCTTTTGCTCATATTTCATTGTTCTAAACTTGGTCACTGGTCACACGTGAAAGGAAGAAGAGATGTGGAGTGTAGACTATAGCTGGGCAGCTGAACTGGCATGGCTAAAATTGAGGGAGTCAACTAAAAAAAAAGAAGGGAAGATGGAATATTTTTGCACCATTCACAGTCTTTGCCACTATACTAAGATCCAGCTTTAAAAATGTTATGAGGCCTGAGAATATATTTGTGCAGCATGGAAGTGTTTTTGTGGAATTTATAGAAACCATGAGCATGGTATCCGACATATATCTATGATTATTAAGTGGTAACTATTATTAGTGTTAGAATCATCATTATTATAATTAATTAGCATCTCTGGCCTCACTTAAATGCTTGAATTTTCCTCCATAGGATCACGGTTAAGTGATTATTTAGTTATTCTGGAATTGCTTCAGAAAAAAATCACTCTTAAGGCAGTCATTCCATTGAGAGTTTTTTTTTCCTTCTTTCCAGCCTTTACTTATCTTCTTAAACCCACATGCTTTCCTTTTGTCCTATTTGTGCTCTCTGAGGCCCTACAGAACAATTCTCATTAATTCGTCTCACAATAGTCTTTCAGATGCTTAAAGAAAACTATGACTTCTTCCATAAGTTTTCTTTTTCTCTAGGCTAATCATTTTTTGTTCCTCCAACAGCCTCTCACAATCCATGATTCATTCACCATCCTGGACATACTCATTCATTCGTTTAAATCCTATTGAGTGCTGGCTATTCTATTTTATTAACCTCCATGTGACAAGTAAGTTGCCAAAGGCTATATACAGTATTCCAAGTTATTCTGACCAAAAATGAGCACAGCAGATCTACAATCCTCTCATTCAGGATATCAATTTCCCTAAACGGGACGTAAGAACAGAGAAATTATTTTGGCAGCTATTCATGCTGTTCACATATGTTCAGTTGTGCCTTGCTGTCCCCACTGAGCCTTTTTCATTTGTGCAGTTAACCTGCATGTACCCTAACCTACATATGAGCTTCCCTTTTTGATCTAAGTACAAAGCACTTCCATTCTTTTCCAGCAAATTAAATGTACCTTACTCTCTCCAGAACTTTTATTCTTTCACCCAATTATGCCTCACAGATTCCCACTTTCTATAAATCTCATTAGCATGTCACTCAACTCCTTATCTAAAGCACTGATTAAAATGTAGAAATGGACAGAGCCGAGATGAAACCACCAGCAACCCTCTGGGAGATCATTTAACTAGTTATAATTGTATGCAACTGCATCAATATTATGAAATAGAAATATCCTATCTGTTTTACAAAAATCTCTGGCTCTGTGCTCTCTGCCATGCTAGATGAGGCCATGGCTGTCAACCAAAGTGCTCCAGGGTCTAGTTGCATCCAGCCCAGCTCGAACCTCATGCCTCCTCCTACAGGAGAGTACGCCTGCTGTATTCCTGCTGCCAGGCCCTCATATGCTGAGGTTCAATAAATAGTTATTGAGCCCTGACTGTGTGCCAGGTATTGAATGAAGTACTTTCTTATAGACACGAAGCATAAAAGAAATGCAATATTTTATGAAGAAAATGCTTACATTTTCAAGTGGAAGTGTTTTATTGTTGTGTCTATGTGTGAAAACAGTGTACTGTGCTTCTTGTATAGAAATGCGGCCAAGTACTGCATGGATTCCATGCGCGGGACTCAGCTTTGGGCATGTGGGATGCAGACAAATATTTTAAACATGAGATGCCTTTTTCTAAGATAATCTATTCAGTGGCTAACTTCTTGCTAAGTAGCACATCAAACTGTGAGGTTAAGTAAGTCAACAATGGGTGTGCAGGTACTCTCCTGATACATGTGCAGAAATAATTATTAATTTGATCTAGGTAACAACCACATTTGAGAATTTAAACTAGGAATCACCTGTACAGATGTTACCTTTTCCAAAGGACTTTCTACTCGAGGAATGCTGATCATTGGCATCTGGGCCAGATTATCCATGTGTATGTGTTCATTTTCTGGTTGTCTTCCTTTGAAATTATTTACCACACACACGACCTAAAATTTCAAAATGAATTACAGTTAAGTAAAACTATAAATCCTGTCTATCAGTCTTTTGATTAATTTAATACCTTTAAATATAGTAATAAAGGATTAAAATTACTGAAGAATTTTGTTTACTTAATTAAGAATTGTGTTTATAAACTTTGCATTCAGATTTATTTCATACAAATTTTAATAACTGCTCCAATGAAGACAGGCTCAAAAATTCATCAATTAGTATGTAGCTCAATTAATAATGACAAATTCATCATTCCAAAATCTTCATTAAAGTATAGTCAATTCTCAAATCAACCCAAAAATAACACCATAACCTTATAAAAATTCATAGCAAGCTAACCTTTCCCTAGTGTAGCTAACCTACAGCTTAATTTAAATGCTAATTACTTTCCATTGCTTCAAGACTAATACATTCATGATAAACCTTTTACAATTGGCACTCTAATTCAGTAACATCCCTTTAATTAATCTAGTTTATTGTCTATTATTGTGTCACACATATACTTGACATTTCAACAATACTTTACTGGGGATACTATTTAAATAGATGACCCTTTGGATAAAATTGATCCTTGTGCCAACAGATTATATTACAGAGTTGAAAGAATTTGAAGTAAACCAGAGTTTCTCATAGTCTGTCCATAAAAATAGTCATAGCATTGTGAAAAATGCTAATTCCTATGCCTCCTCTAGAATTTTTCATATGGTAGGATTAAGGATGGGCCTGGGAGTTGTTACTGTAAAATACATTATAGAAATTTCTGATACAAATGGATCATGTTTAAGAAATGATAAATCAAAAAACAGAAAAATTATTTGCTACTGTTTGTTTATGTTGACTAGTGGGCAAGCTCTTGAGTTTTTTTTTTCATAAATTTCAGATATTTTGAACCAGAATACAGAATTTATTTGCAATTACAACCTAATATTCATTTTTTAAAAAAATTATCCATAATAATATTTATACAAAACACTAATTCTTTAGAAAGCCTTTCTTTAGGAGGACTTATTACTTTCTTTAGGAGAACTTATTACTGTTATTTATTTCTTATTCTTCTTTCCCTAAAAGAATTAGAAGTTAGAAACATAAATCCTAACAATCTGATAACTCAGTTTTACTGATGTCACCAATATTTTCAAAGAAAAGAATGACAAGGGCGTGAAGATGGGTACTTAGTAAATCTATCAAAAGGCATTGCCAGCTTTGAGGTCCCACAGAAGACTGATACTGATTGCTGAGAAGACAGTCAGAAATTTTTGTCTGGAAACAGAAGACAGTATTTTTGGCTTTGTAGGTTTACAGTCTCTATGGTAACTAGTCAGCTCTGCCCTTCTGATACAAAGCAGTCACCAACAATTGATAAATGAACAGGCATGTCAATGTTCGATGAACTTTCTTTACAAAAACAGACAGCAGGTCAACTTTGATCTGTAAGCTGTATTTACTGATTAACCACTGGCTACAACCCAAAGGAAATAATCAAGAATTTTAGCTAAGAGTTACAACAAAGCAAACTAGTCATCTTTCATCCATCCCACAAAACAAAAACACATACATACACATTTTCTATTTCATTACTAAATAAATTATTGAAAAACTGGATAGATGAAACATTGCTAATAAATCTTTTGAAGTAAAACTTATTGAAACACAGAAACTACATAGACTTTTGGAACTCATGAAATGAAGTTCATCTAGAGGCAATATGAGTTTCTGAAGCTAGTATAATTGGCTTTGTTTTTCTAAACAGAAAAAAGTAATAAATAAAACAGTTAAAAGTTTCAAAACAGGCTAGTAGGAGAGTAACAATAATCAACACATTGCGTATTGTTATATGCACAGTAGTTGTTCAGAGGACAAGATATAGGCATGAAACATTATCCAAAAAATTACTAGCACAAAACTTTCCCCTCAATGAATCAAGAGAAACCAGCTGTATAACTATTTTAACTGTCTTGTGTTTGTATATTTTTTCCTTTCCTTTTTTTCTTTTCCCTTTCTCCCAACACAGTTTTTCTTTTCTTTAGAACAGCTTCTTCCATATTCACAATATCTATTGTACATTTCATATCTTGTTTACTGTTCAGATTCTCACACTAGTGAGACAAAATGATGTTTACACATGTGGGTCACTTATGAGTATGGTTTCAAGTTGCATTTATTTACCTATAAAAGTCTCAAATTTATGCTTTTTTATGGCCAAGCAGTATTCCATTATATTAAAAATCACATCTTTTTAATTTATTCCTTGGTTTATGGGTATTTGGGTTGTTTCCAAGATTTAGCTATTACGAACTGTGCTGCTACAAACAGGTGTACAGGTATCGCTGTGTTACAATGTTTTTAATTCTTCTGGGAAGATACCTAGACAGGGACTAGCTGGGTTGAATGGGACCTCCAATCCTAGTTTTTTAAGAAATCTTCACAAGGATTTCCACAGTGGTTGCATCAGTGGAGTAGGGTTCCTTTTTCCCCACAGCCCAGCTAGCATTTGTTATTGGTTAGTTTCTTGAACGTAGCCATTCTTTCTGGGTGAGATGGAATCTTGGTGTTGTTTTAATTTGCATTTCTTGAATGACCAATGATGTTGACATTTTTTCATATATTTATTTGCTGTTTGTATTTCTTCATCTGAGAAATGTGTATTCATCTCAGATGCCTGCCTTTGGAGTGGGTCTTTGAATTTTGGTGGCCTGATTTTTTTCAATTCTTTATATGTTCTAGATATAAGTCCTTTGTCTGAGGGACAACTGGCCATAAACTTTTCCCACTCTGTAGATGTCTTTTCACTTTGTTAGTGATTTCATTTGTTGTGCAAAAACATTTGAATAAGATGAGGTCCCATTAGTTGATTCTTTGTTGTATTTCCTGGGCTGTCTGGGTTTTGCTCATGAAGTCTTTGTCTTTACCTTCAAGAGTTCTACTTATTTTCTCTTCCTATATATTTAGTGTTTCTGTTTTAATGTTTAGACCTTTGGACTTTAGTTTGGACTTTAGTGCATGGTGGTAGATATGGGGCTAATTTTAGTCTTTGGCATATGGAAACCAAGTTTTTCCAACACCATTTATTTAAGACTGTCTTTTTTCCAGTGAACATTTGGCTCCTTTGTCAAATATAGAGTGGTTTAGTATGTTTGTAGTTGCATCTGCATTTTCTGTTCTGTTTCACTGATCCTCAGGTCTGTTTCTTTACGAATAACACATTGATACTATCACAGTAGCTTTGTAGTATAATTTCAGGTCAGGGATTATGGTGCCCCTGACTTGTCTTTGTTGCCCAGGATCATCTGGAGGCAAGTACTACCCTGATTCAAAAACCAGAGAAGAACCCAACCAATGAAGAAAACTACAGGCCAATTTCCCTAGTGAACATAGAAGCAAAAATCTTCAATAAGATACTGGCAAACAGAATACCAAAAATCATCAAAAAGATTATACACCATGACCAAGTTGGATTCATCCCAGGGATGCAGGAATGATTGAACAAATAATTGAACAAATCAATAAATATATACACCATATTGACAGAACGAAGGACAAAAATCACATGATCATCTCAGTAGATGCAGAAAAAGCATTTGACAAAGTCCAGCACCCATTCATGTTAAAAAAAAACCTGCAGAAAATTGCAATAGAGTGTCTTTATCTTAAAGTGATAAAAACCATTTGTGACAAACCAAAGGTTAACATCATACTAAATGAACAAAACTTGAAAGCTTTTATCCTAAAATCTGGAACAAGGATGTCCACTGTCACCTCTCCTATTCAGTATAGTTTTAGAAAAATGAGAGCAATTAGACAAGAGAAAGAAACAAAAAGAATAAGGATAGGAAAGAAAGAAGTTAAATGATCATTATTTGCAGAAGACGTGATACCCTACATAGAAGACCCCAAAAGCTCCACCAAAAGACTTATAGACTTAATAACCAAATTCAGTAAGCTGGATACAAAGTCAATACTTAAAAATCAGTAGCATTCCTGTACACCAATAAGAAACTTACAGAGAGAGAAAATAGGAAAAACATACCCTTCACAATAGCATCCAAAAACATTACTTAGGAATCAATCTAACTAAAGAAGTAAAAGTTCTATGCATTGAAAATTCCAGTACTCTGAAAAAGGAGATTGAAGAAGATATCAAAAAGTGGAAAGATATTCCTTGCTTTTGGATGGGAAGAACCAACATAGTGAAAATGGCCATACTCTCAAAACTGCTATACAGATTTAATGCAATTCTGAACAAAATATCATTACCATACCTCACAGATCTAGAGAAAACATTCCTAAAATTCATTTGGAACCAGAAGAGACTTGGAATAGTATAATTGTTTTTAACATTATTTGATTTGGAAAATTCTTTGAAAGAATCTATAGGTTATCTCTTTACCAGTATAAAATGTTAGGTTTGGCTGTATGTGCTGCTGCATGCCTACAGTCCAAGCATTCTGGGAACCTGAGGCAGGAGTTCAAATCCAGCCTGGAAAATTTAGGGATTTAAGAGACTCTGTCTCAAAATTTCAAAATTATTAAAAAAAACAAGTGGTGCTGGGATATAGCTCCATGCAAAGGCTGAGTTTAATCCCTAGTACAGAGACAGAGAGAAAGAAAGAGAGAGAAAGAGAACAAGAAGGAGCTGAGAGAATTCATATATGAAAAACTTAATCCATAATGTAGGTTTATTGAATGGCAAATATTGACATAATAATTACTCTTCTTCACTCTTGATATTTAAATTATAGGGAAGAAAATTACCAGATCTTCTTTAGAGTCTTCTTTAGAGTCATATTCAAACATTTAGTAATTTATCTGCTAATATCCACAAGCCCGGAATTGACTTACTGACAGTTCTCTGGATCTCCATTTTTTCAATTAGAAGAGATTGCAATCCATCACTAAGTTAACTGTACTTCTTTGTTTGACCAAAATATGACAAAGTCAATAACCACTCAGCACTAAATTCAAGATTTACCATCTCCTCACCAATTTGGAGGCTCTAGGGAAAGACTACACTGCCCCCCTCAACCTCCACCACAATGCAGCTGTATAAAGCTGAAAACTTTGGTTTATCTTTTACACCTCCTGTACTCAACCACTCACTAAATCCGCTTCCTAAAAACTTTGATAATTAGAAATTCCATTTGATCCAGCTATTTCTTTGTATGGATCTTCTCAAAAGAGCTAAGGACATTATGTTACAATGATACACACATGCTAATGATTATAGCTGCACAATTCATAACAGCTAAATCCTGGAAGCATCCTGTATGTCCATCAAGAGACAAATGGATAAAGAAAATGTGGTGTCTATACACAATGGGATACTACTCAGCTCCAAAGAACAAATTTCTAGATGTGGGAAAATGGATACACTTGGAAAATATAATACTAAATGAAGTAAGTCAGTCACAGAAGCTTAAATATCCTATAGTATCTCTCATTTGAGTAAGGGAACTGTAAATATAAAGCAAAATACAGGTTTGATGGCAGGAAACAGTGAGCTACATATTATACAAATGAGAAGGAAATCAAGAGACTAGGATGACGGAAGGGAAGTAGGGAAGAGAAAGTAAAAAGATTTAAGACGTGTCATGTACAGGCCCCAAATACCCTCAGTGGAAGTTAACATTATAAGTTGTAAATATGAACTGAAAATAATAATATTAACAAATGAGGAAAGGGGATCTAGAAACAGAGTGAGGAAGATGAATGAAGATGGGAAGAGGTATAAAAAGGAATCAAGATATATCATGTACACGTTCCTAAACCCTAAAGTAAGTGTAGACTTCATGTGTTACAAACATGTACTCATAAAAAGAAACTTTAAAAAAACTTGATTTTGTCTATCTGCTTCATTCTCTCTCCACCACCAAGTAATCATAACCCCTTGCCCACATCCCTGCATAACTTTCAGAACCGTCCCTCTAATTCCAGTCTTGCCAGTCTACAAACTATTTCCTGTAATGATGTGAGAGGATGGTATTTCTAAATGCAAAATGGATTATGTTATCCTCTTAGAACCATTTTGTGTCTAGGCCAGATTATCTGTTTTGCGAACACAAGCAAGCCATTTAATATAACTTAAGTCTCAGTCTTTATGATATGCAAAATGAGGACAATAACTACATTTCCATGAGGTGTTGTATTAATGGCATTAATGTAGTAAAGGTCCCATGAATAACTTAGTGTTAATATTATATAGCAACCTAGTGTTAATATTATGCAAGTTAATAAGGTAGACTATTGTTTTTCAATAACCTTGAACTATTCTGCATGACACTGTAATGTATATTACTTTTGGAAGTATTTGGAGTCACACATTTTGATAAAATAATTTAATCAACAACTATTGTTCAACTGTATTTGTTTTGTATGGGGATGCTGTTTTCTATCTTGAACAAATTGCACAGAAGAAGAGTGATGAATTTACACAATATAAATCCTAGTAAAATGGTAACAGGATAGGCTGAGAGTGCGGTGGAAATGAAGGAAAAATGGAAGGGCGAGGTAATCAAGGACACTGCACAGGGAAACTGAAACTGGCTTGAGCCAAAGAATTTAAATCCTGTAGATATCAAAGGTGAGGATCATGACACCTAGCACTTTCCTGGTACTAGGAACTAGTCTGCACTTACTACATTTGGAATTTCATTTAACATTTAAAAGAGCTCCAGGAAGCAAATAAAATGACTATTTATTCATTCATTCTTCATTTACTAAGCACCCTTAATGTGCCAGACCCTGTTACTCACTGGGGATATGAAATAGAACAAATAGCTTCTCTGTGAGTTTATGTTATCTATAGCAAAATAAAAAACAAAAATGTTAGATATAATACATTAAGAGTTGAAATGTGTTATGTAGAAAAGTAAAACAGGGACTGAGGAAAAGAATCCTCTTCCAGGAGGAGTAGCTGTTTTATACACAGGTCAGGAAAGGACTCATTATTTAGGAATAATGAGGAGCTAATTGACAGGCACGAGGTCATACATGCAGCAAGTGGCAAAAGCAGGATTCAGAGGGAGATTTTTCTGATTCACTACTCTCTGCTTTGCTCTCTGGAGTATTTTGAAGAAAGGACTTGCCTCTCGAAGCAAATGTGCAAGATGGACAGATTCTGTTTGTGACGGGGGAGTAAAGTTGATCAGACTCAAAGTGAATAATTTATATACATAGTGAAGAGGGGAACATAAACTTTGGTAGAAAAATTATAGCCAGGTTATTGAGGATGCAGGAAACCAATGGAAGTGTCTGGTTTTGATACAGCAGGAAAGAAGTTTTGGTTATGTTATTAGCAGTAAATTGTTATAATGTGCATGGACCAGACTGGTGGAAGGGTGGTATTAGGAAGAAAGTCTGAAGTGAGGAAGCTGCTAAGAACCTATGCACATAACAGAGATGAGAAGTAATAATCTCTGGAGTGAGAGATTCTGGTCAGAAGAGCAAAGATACAAGACATGGAAGAAACAGACTTTGTAGTGGGAATGAACTTGAATTAGATGAATCACTGGTTGTGGAGGATGAACCAGAAGAATGAGTCAAAAGCAAATGCTAGGCCAAAAGTCTGGGGATGGTGGTGGGGCGTTAACAGAGCCAAAGAAGCTTGGAGCAAGTTAATGTTAATTTTATTTTGGAATCATGTTAGAATCCTACACACACTGCAAAATAATTGGAAACACTCCAGGATATTGCAAGCCAGAGCTAAAGTCACTGCTTAAAATAAATGTTCTACTGAGTTGTCCAAATGAGAAACTGGGGAATCATCATAGATTGCACCCTCCCATTGCCTCTCCTGAATCACCTTCAATGTTCCCTCAGGCTCCAATCCATTCCCCCTCACCAATTCATTCACCTGTCCTCCTAAAGATTCTACACTCTCTTGGTGCCACTGAGGTCCAATTTGCACTATTTTATTTCCCTGGCTCTGTGTAATCTCTCTCCTCTATTCTCACTTGGAGTTTTATTTTTCAGCAAACATATTTCAAAGCACAGACTTATCATAGAGTAAAAGGGAATGAAAACAAACTATGATTTATGGGACTTATTTGTCATTCAGGTAGCTACTCAACAAACATCTACTCTGCCTTTTAATCTTTGTAAGTCTTAAGGATTCTTTAAAGAGGGTGTGGTTAGTCTTATTTAAAGAAGGAGATACTGAAGCTCTAAAAAGATAAGCAAGTAACTCAGTGGCACAAGCTGAGTACTTGAGTAAGTCGAGATTCAACCAGGCTGTTTGTTTAAAGTCAGTTGAAGTCTAACAATGGCTCCTGAATCACCTACATTTTTAAACAAAAAAAACAAGCAATTATCATGACAAACAAGGTCACACAGGATACCGCACCCATGTCCTTTACCAGTCCCATGTCTTGTCAGTCATGCAAGAGAGAAAACTGCTAAGCACCTACATGACAAGCCATGCCTGCCCCTGGAACAGAGCAGGGGCTCCGTGTGTGCCAGGGTTATGAAGACTCTTATCCTGCCTTTGTGCACTGCGCTCTTCATGCCTCATCGCTTGTGCCAAGCCTGGTTTGACTTACTTGACACACTTGAAGAGCTTACAAAAGGAAAGTTGAGATATCACCTCTGCTTTCTGATCTGTGCTTAAACACAACAAAGTTCATCTCTTGAATACTGGTACTTCTATCATTACACTTAACTCTCTGTAAAACTTTATGCCTGCTTTTCTCACCAGGCTCTGGTCTCCTTAAGTGTATGGGACTATATCTTTTTCAGCTGTTTGTTTATAGCACCAAACACAGTGCTTAGATAAGAATAGACATGTTTGTTATATGATGGGAAAAAAGGAGATGACATTAAGGAAATGATACCAGCTATTGTTTGATTCTTTTGGAAATAGGTCATGTTTATCTGAAATGCCTTGTATCTCCATTTCTTGGCACAGTGCTTCGTACCTATAGGCACACACACTCATAAATTCTTGGAAATGAACACATAAATGTGTGTTTAGTTACTATATGGTTAAGTCACTATCTTTGCATGCATGAAGCCATTTTTCTGGATATGTGTATCAGTCAGGATTTACTAGAGAAAATGTTTGAAGGGCTATCTTGAAGTGTTCTGAATGTGCTCAATGAGAAAGTCTTGCATACGCACAACAAGGATCCGTAGTACACCTCCACATTCACTACACGGTTCTCAGATTGGGAAGTGACCAGGAAGGCACCACGGTTTTGATTTGGTTTTGCGAGGTATTCAGATGGTTAGGAAAAGTAATGGGAAGATGGCAGGAAACAACTAAAGGAAGATCAACAGGAAGGCTGATGAGATGGCAGGGAATAAATTCTGGACCTGGAGGGCTGAAGCACGTTAATGTTTTGAAAGTTTTTACTACTTGTGTGTTCTTTGCTTCTTCTTAAGATTTACATATGATGGTCTCGTTCATTTTGTTTTAAATGTTAACCAGTTTTAACTGTTGTGAGTGAAATCAAGGAAGAAGTTTTGGTTGAAGTCAGGGTCCCATTCTTTATGAACCCCCGGGATATCTCTAGAAGTGAGAATGTTAAACTGATAAGCTTGACCTAAATCCTTTTCTGCACTTGGATGACAAAATTGGGCCTCAAGCAGTCTCTGTATATAGTGATAAATATTCTAACTTGGTATGTAAATAAATTAGAAGTAAATAAATTAGAACCTAATCTACAACCATTCCCCTGCAACCAATCAACTAAATCTTAGCCATTCATATAGCTGAACCTCCATCCAAACAGAGGCTGAAAGCTGCCAAAATATGATTATACAAGGCAAATGCTGAACACAGCCAGTCAGCTTGTTCCTTTATGTCCTTCATTTCCTTTGGCTATAAACATAACCCATACACATGCCAAAATGCCCCCATTTGGTCTGCAATATTATTCAGTTTAAAATTTTATTTTTATTCAAACTTTGTTGAATTTAACTTACCTCAGCATGTTTTTTATTTTGTTTTGTTTTTTTTGTTGTTGTTTTGTTTTGTTTTTTAATAGAGGGTTGGGCCTACATCTCCCAGTGTCTGTAACTGTTGAGTGACATCATACATACATACACACACACAAATGTATACCATGTAGAACAGACAAAAGGTCGTAATCACCACCTTTCCAAAGAAAAGTCTTGAGGAAATAACCTATTTAAGCTATAGGTGCATAAGTTGTACTCAAATATTCACTGACTAGAAAGTTTCATACATATTTTTGCTTATGGGTTATAAACTAGTGAAAGAATGTTGAGGAAGGAAAGGTTAGCGTAAAAAGCAATTCAAATATAATAAAAATGGAAATAAAGTATTTTTAATTATAATATGTCCATACAGAACTACATCTTGATTTATAGTCTATACATTTTTTCAATTAGGTAAAATATTATATAACCACATTTACAATGTATTGATAAACTCTAAAATACATTTTCCACAGTCAGTACCTATATAAATATTCCAAGGATTCTTTTTAACAGAAGCATAGATGTTTACTTCACTAGAAGTCTCCTAGTATGCTCACTGCTGTGTTAGCAGGTATCTGGAAATGTTTAGTCTGAAATGAAATGGCTCACATCAGAGGGTAGCACTGTCAGAAGCCTGTGAGATGCAGGTTCAGGCAGAAGACAGGGTCAAGGGACTAGGGAACTAGAGATGCTTAATCCAAATACAAACCAGCTGTTAGGGTTTATACACTGTGTCCACTTGAGAAGTCTAGAAGCTTAACTAAAGGATTCAGCAGTTCTACATCCTGGAGTGTAGAGCACAAGCCTTTACCATTCTAGGATATTGTTCATTGGGTCAATTTAAGGTCAGAAGTTTAAGTGATTCAGCAGGGGGCCAGGGTCCCTAGTTTATAACATCCTCAGCCTGTGCAAAAGGAGGGCAGGCAGATGGTGTGAGTGCTACACCCACCCCAGAGAAGTAGCCTGCATAGCATAAAAGGCAAATGAGGAGGGAATGATTGCAGGTTCTTTCGAGATGCTGCAGTCTTGGACGTTGTCTCCTGGCTTCTGGCACAGACTGGCTTCTGCCTGGAACTCTTCAGCCTTCCAGCGTAGATTCTTCAGTGTTCCACCACACATGCATTGGCCTCCTGATACGACTTGCATGGAACACTGCAGTAAGAATCAGCCCTTGGGCAGGACCCTTCAGCCTCCAGCATGCACTCTCTGACATCTGACTTTGTGGCTGGCCACTGTAAGCCAATCTTGTAATTTCTTATGTATTTGTGTATCTTGTGTTATATCTGTTTCTCTAGTAAATTCTGACTGATACCCATACTAGGGAAATTTTTTAAATGCCTAAATAACCCAGTCTTAAAAACTAGCCAAGGAGGACTGTTTTTAGCCCTGCTACATTTACATGAAAGTATTTCATTCACCTTTAAGTTCACAATTTATTTATTTATTTTCATTTCTTAACCTGATTTTAAGCAGAACAAAGAAAGAGGGGGTCATGACTTAAAATATACATATTTTCATTTGATATATTACACTAAGAAACTCAGGGATTCACCCTTGTATGTTCTCGTAGGTAGTTACATAAATTCATTTTAAAAAAAAATCTCAATAAATTTGTACTTACCAGAAACACTGCTATAGATATTCCAACCAGAAAGCCTGCTATCACATCTGACCAATGATTTCGATATTCTGCTACTCTGTTGAGTCCAGTAAGAAAGGCTAAACACATTAATCCCAAGCATAGAACTGGCTTAGCAAGTCTGGTTCCTTTGGCTTTGATTGTGTTGGTAATGTACATCTGAAACAGTAAGTAAAAAACATGACTTTTCATGAAGTTATCTTTCATATATACTCATATTACATTATGTATATGTACACACAGACATATATACTTACAGATGTATGTATTTGGTTCAAATCATTAACCATAATTTATGTATTTTTTGAAGGAAGTTCCTTAAAAGCAGAGTTTTAGTAGCAATTATTTAGTTAAAAGATAAGAAAAACCAAAGTTGGCCAATTCTTATGTAATAATTACTAATTATCTAGGAATGTTGACCATAGATATTCCAAGTGGCCTTTTTTTCTTTTCCGATTTTTAATTTACCTTTTCTGGTATGACTCGAATTTATATTTTAGATCAATTGCAACAACATTGTCAGAATGAGAAAATTGATATTTTTAATGCATTCATCTTTTGTATAACATTCTGGGTGGACACTTACTTGATAAAACCAGAATAGTGAATATAGTTAGAAAAAATAAAATGGAGATTTCTGCCAAATAAATGTTACTTTGAAGGAGGAATTTAAGGTTCAATTTAGTGCCAATATTTGTTTTTATGTTATTATTTGAAATTGTGGAATTACTTTGTTTAAATTTACCAGTAAAAACAAGGACAACAAAGAAAATTATAATGATGGAAATGTGTTAACTAAAAAGAACACAAACAATGCATTGATACATATATTTGGTATTTTCATATCTACTAATGAAAAACATATAGTGTCAATTCATAGCAATGAATGAAATATATATATATAAGTTGTGAGACACCATCCTCAAGAATAACTTGGTCCTTCTAATCTGATTAATTCTATAACTCAATTGTTTATAGTTTAAACCATGTAATATTCTATAAGCAAACCTGTTGACTGCACTCAGAATGTGTCAGTTTTTAATTCAAGTCAATAGTAAAGCAAATACAAAAAAGATGGCTTTGATGGTATAATTTTAGATTAGATATTGAAGTGTTAATGTCAGAAAGTATCTGGTGCTGATAGTATACTCAGAAAAATACTTAGAAATGAATATAATCATTTAACTATTGTCCTGAATTCAATAAATAATACATTTACCTAAGAGAAAAACCAAAATTAGTTCCTCACAACCTTTTAGAATGCTATGAAATTCAGTAATTCTGTATTTTTTTTTCTAGGCAAAATATACAGTACTGTTAGCTATCAGACAAAGCTATATGAATATTTAAACAGTTCAAATAGTGTAAGTCTTTGGCCAAGTTTTGGCCCTTTGCAATCTATCCCAGGTTGCTGTACTCTTGAAAAAAAAAAATCTGGATTGTCTCCAGGTTGTCCACTTTCTTTAGAGCTAGGTCAGAGTATTCTAAGATTGTTCTCAAAAAAGGTTAATGAGTTCAGTCATAGGGAATAAGCATTCATGAGAAGGAAACAAGAAGAGACATGAAAGAGGAAAAGATAATTCTGCCATTCTGAGAGAATATGTGAAGAGCTTTGTCTGCAGGCGTAACAAGGCAGGGATATCATGTCAATCCCAGTTGCCAGCAATGCAGCCAATAAAGCAATTCATGGGGGACTGGTACATATGAACAGAGGGTGAGATTTTCTTTAACACAGTCTTAAAGAGACTTGAAGATTCCTTCCCTCTGCATTTCTTCACATCTCAAAACTAAAGGTAACCTATCTTTATTAGGACAAAATACATGTGAGATAGTCAAATAATATAAATACCATTAATATTAATTATAGCTATCATTTAGTGAGTGTTCAGAATTTAGGGCAATGTCCTAAGCATTTACATTATCCAATGTAATCCTCAAACAACCCTATAAATTATCATTATTATCTTCCTTGTATAAGTGAAAAAATTCACTCAAGATTAAGTTTACTATGAAGACTGAACAAATTGAGGCGCTACTCTTAAGAGAGAAAAGGTTGTAAGTGGAAATAGGAGGAAAACACTCAGATACTTCTGAATCTTAAGTACTTAAGTATCTTACTTTTCCTTTCTTCTTTCTCTATTGATTTCTTTGGGGATGGTGAGAAGTGGTCAAAGCACATAAACTGAGTGTCAGAAAATGAGAGCTCGATTCTCGGTACCAAAAAAAAGAAAAAAATGAGAGAGAACTGGGATTAAACATAGGAGGATGGCAGTCCCCATAATATCATAGAGCTGAGGCTACATCTGAGCTTTGCCATTAGGGAGAAAGGGGAAGCAGGGCAAATATAGTACGTGTGCAAAATCTCCTAAAGAATCAATATGGCTTTGACAAATGGTTTTGTTTCATGTCTGCCCAAAGGCCATCTGAGGTACCACTCAGTTTTTACTTGTTCGAATTGTAGAGGCCTACAGTGATTTATAGGCTTAAATTACAACCCTCTGATGTTTCTCAGTTGTGTCATAAATTGCCCTAGTGACTCAAGCAAGGCTTATAGAAAGTCCCAAAATAGCCACTATCCAAACTACTAAAAAAGTATCCATGTTATATGTAGTCAGAGATTTGTATTTTCCTGTATCAGATCCCTACTTAATGCTCAGAATGAGCATAGCAAATGGGAAGTGACTGGATTTCCAATGGTTATGGGAATTTCCAGAGTTAGAGATATAACTTTAAACTGGATTATAGCAGTGCTTTAAAATGCATGGGTTTTTCTAGAATGTAATTACTTGGGATGTAACAAAAGAAAAATTAAAGAATTTTCGTTTGTGCTTGGCAACTCTGGTATTTTATAAATATGTATGTTTTAACCAATCTAATTGTGTTATCTTTACATAAAGTCTATTATTCCCAATTTGCAGAAGAGGAAATTATGGCATAATAATCTATTAGGCAAACTGGATACAGGACAGGAATTGATTATGCTCTCTTGTCTTTAATTCACTTATGAAACCATCTAGGTTAACCAGATGTCAAAATGTAGCTAAAATAAACACAAACAGAATGTTGATAAGACTGGAGCAGGATGGTACTTACACCATCCTCAAGGGCCAGTGGATGCTCCCTATCTTACAGGTCAACCCACTCAGTCTTAGCATTCTTTGTTCATTCAACAAATGTCTCTTAGCACTAAGATGCAGAAAACAAAAGCTAATTATTTTTCTCCTGGCTAATTGCCTGATTTCTCTACATCTTTCTCTTTGCTTATACAAATATATAATATGGTGCTTTGACCTGATGAATAGTTTGAACTAAAAGAGATTGAGAAGCCTCATAAACAAAATTGCTCTCTGACCTTCTCGTGCCCCCTATTTTACACACAAACAAGTGGAAGGATTCTTCCCTTCTCCCTGGAAGCAAGTTCATAAAAAGCCAGAATGCTTCTTCCCTAAGGAAAGTCATGAAACATAGAATACTTCATGCTCTTTTTGTCCAATCATATTTCTACATGGTTGTCCATTCTTCACTGAATCTAAGTATAAAAATGTGTTATCTCTGAGGTTTCTCAAGTCACTTAAAACTTGGTGAAACACATTTATTATGTGTTCTCTTGTTAACCTGCCATTTGTTATAGAAGCACAGGCCACACATCCCAAGGTAACACAACTTTCTGCCCCTACAAATGTCATAAAGTATATATACTGTAATCTAGATTGTGCAAAGGATGCAGCTATGCCATTTTCCGTAACGATCTAAACTTCACTCTGAGTAGGACTTGGATGGGGAGGGAGGAATCCTGAATAGATGCTCAGTTATTCACAGTTTCTCACTTTTAGCAAGATAACACTGCAGTCTAGTTGGAGGCTTACTGGACCTCATGACTGACATGGGGAAGCAAACTGATAGTAGACCCAGGACTGACGTACCAAGTACCTCTCTGTCTTCCTTGGCCTCCACTGTTATGTGAATGCGCCACTGTGTCACTGTGACCCTACTGACAACCACTCTAGTATCTTTGTGGCTTCATGCTGACTCAGTCTATCTAAGCTCACAAGCAATAAAGATCCTTTAATCTCAAGCACATCTTCCTTGTAGCCCAAGGTTCCTTTTGGCAGTGTCTGATCCGCTGTCCGACCCATCTCACTGCACTTTGAAGGATGAGTTCTCCCAGTTTCAAGCCAGAAATGAGATAGAAGTCCCTCCAATTTTTATTATTCAAAGATCACTTCCTTCTCTGGGTTTGAGACCTAAGGGTGCTTTCCCAAGTGCACACAGCTGCCATATGTCCTTCAATCTTCTAGAATCCTCTCTCCTCCTAGGTTGACAGCACTGTGCCTTACGTTATTTCCCGTGTTCTCTTTATTATTGATTTAAAAGCCTCAGATCTCCAAATTTTGCTTTGGATGTGTAAAAGTAGTTTTGAGATTAGAAAATCCTATACCTTCTTGACAAATACTCTTCTCCTATTGGCTATTCTTCTCTGAGGCCTCAAATCTAATATGGCAACTTCCCATTATTGGACGTGGTGAGCATTAGACATGTGGCCTGTGTGACTATAGTACTAAATTTTTAATTTTTAATTAAATGTAAACCTCAAAGTACTTGTCTAGATTATTATTAGAAGCCTTTCAAATATTCAACCACTTGTGTATGTACATCTACTTTACACTGAATTTTATGAAATATAAATAATGTATTTAATATGAAAATTTAGTGCTGGAATTGAGGTAACAAACATGCACTAACTTTAGAAAACTGAAGAAAAGGAATAAAAACACAATTTTATATTGACACATACTGAAATAATGTTTTGGCCATACTGGGATTTAAAAAATGTGCTTTTAAAATTAATATTAATTCTTTTTACATATTTAAAATGTACACATTAAAAAATTTAAAATCATACATATGGTTCACTTTTTATTTCTGTCGGATACTGTTGACCTAATAATAAACATCATATTTGAAAGGAAATGAAAAGTGACCAGTGAATGTTCTGAAAAGACAATACCTATTCCATCCTCACTGATATTTTATTCTTTTTATTTACTGTATTAGTTGAAGTTGGGTACTGAATCCAAAACCATTTTTCCAGGCCACTTTTCAGAAAGCACTTATCTATGTACCTTATGTGTATAGTACATACTGTAATAAAATAGAATTATTACAAAATTATTTTGAATTTTCTGAGTAAATTATCATGACTTTTTTTTCAAGTTCTAGGAATCCCAAGTTACTTTTAACAATTTTACTTCATTAAAGTTAACCGTTTCTTGTTTTATGAGTTTAATAATCTGGGCTAAAAGGTCAGTCTACCACAGATTAGCTCCATGACCTTAGACAAATTACTAAACTTCTCTGAGTCACTGCTAAAATAAAAATAAGAATTACACTCATTTTGTAGGATATAGCACAGTAATCGCATCAGGGGTGTAGCTTTTACTATTATCATGGGGCACATATAGTCTTTTGTTTTGTGACTAGAATAAATGTAAAGGATTAAAATGGTACCTTTCTATTAAAACTATACATTTGATGACAGAAAGAATAAATTTATGGGCATGGGGATAAAGGTCTCTGTTTTGTTAAAAAAATCGCAAGTATCCATTTTCTCTTTAATAGCCTTAATGGGTACCTAACAAAAGATTACATCATCACAAACAGAATTTATCCTGTAGTTGACATCTGTGAATGGGTAACATTAGAGAGTCATAAATGTGATGTAAGTAACAACAACCTCAGTGTTCAGGACCAGCTGGTACATGCAGTTAGGATCAGAATATGCTCAGAAACTCAGCTGCCCCCAGTACAATGGCCGATTGATGGTCTGCTTGTGAATAACATTCCCTTCATCACTGATTCATTTACCTTATCCTTAAAATACAACCATGGTTGATTTCACATGGAGACCATTTCACATGGAGGTCACCCCTCTGCTAAATATATGGCAT